>JAVKPL010004389.1:0-22360 GCA_032173675.1 Gastrolobium villosum
CATCATGCTGTCTAAAGCATGAATGACGAGTGCATGTATGTTCCGCAGTAAAATTTTTGTTTTACACCTCACATGCATCGGCCTTCAAGTGGGCCAGTCTACTTTCAAGTGGTATCAGAGCCTTGGTCGGTTTTACCATCGACCGGGTGATCAATTTCTTGTTTGTGAAAAAGAGTCTTTCACGGTCAAAAATCTTTAAAGGGTTAAAGTTTAAATTCTGCATGTGGATTTTGAATCACAAATCCTTTAAAGTGTTAAAGTTTTTGTTTTTATGAACATGAAAATTTGATTCTGTGTTCATAAAACATTATGCATCATGGTTTAGTTTCTTTTCTTTATGAAAGTTCTAAAGGAACACCCTTTTTGAAAGGGTAATTTCGGCCACTGAGGGTACTAAGAGTACCTTGAATGATTTCTTATTTTTCTCCATGAATTGTGTCATGTTTATATGCATGAAATTTTGTGAAAAATTTATCATATAGTTACCTATATGATTCGGCCATGTAGGGATATATGGCTACATGCATGGTTTAATTTTGTTTTCTTTAAGAAAGAATTAACAAAATTTGAATTGAAATTGTTTTTAAATTCGGCCAATGAGAAATTTAAGATTATGAATCTTGATGTTATTTTGATGTTTAAATGTTAAATGTCAAAATACATGTGAAAATGTTATGTGATAATATAATGTTTGTGTTTGCAAGTTTTGAACTTTTCAGGTACAAACAGGAAGGGGATGGCCATGGTGCCCGGATTTGAATTTTTTTGAATTTTAAATTTATGTGTAATCGCGCATTTTAATTTACAAGTATATTTGTAATTTAAACTTTGTAATTTTGTTCCTCCAAAGTGTTTTGGAGTTTCTTTAATTATTTGTAATTAGAGAAATAGGCTAGTGGCGTATAGACGACAAGCGGCCGTTGCTTAAAGAAGCAAAAAGGACAAAAGCGCGAGCACCATGGCTATCTCAATATAAACTGTTTATATGTATGTATGATTAGAACGTCTAGTATGCATAAATTGGGCAAATCGCGTTTGTATGGTTATTATGTTTGTCCAATAACGACTAGTGTATACCGATAGATGTTTGACATAGGTAACGACTAGCATGATAACTTACAATATGCGTTTGATGGGACCTAATTAACCCCAAGATAAAAGGAACCCTTAAAAGGAATAAATAATTAAGCATATGATTATCTCCCACCACCAATGCTACTCAAAACTCTTCTACGTAGTGGTGCTCCACAACTCAGTTGGGACCCACTATTTCGTTGGACTAGAGTAGTGTTTGAAGTGTAAGACACTTAGGGTGCTGGTTTAATGCTTAACTAAGACATAAGTTGCAGGCACAGCCGGACTTATGTGCTTAGGGTAATGGTGCTAGGTTGGTTGCATGAGATGCACCACTAAGTGACAAAGAGTTGTCAACCTAATGTTAAGAGAGGGTATAGACGAAGGTTAAAATAAATAATCGCACTCTTAATCCCACTAAGGTAAAATCTAAAGTAGATTAACCCTAAGTCAAAAGGAAGGGTCATTGACTTAGATAAAATAGTGGGAGAAGCAAATTATTTCAAGTCTTTAATAATTTGCTTTTTAACTACATAACCGTATATTAACTAAAACTATCTTTACATCCTTTTCAGCTTATATTATGACTAATCCACTGTCACTGCGTTCAATACTCGATACGAATAAACTGACCGGTTCGAATTTTATGGACTGGTATCGGAACCTAAGAATAGTTCTAAGGGCCGAAAAGATTGCCTATGTTTTAGATGCTGTAATACCCGTAGCTCCACGGGAAGGGGAAGAAGGGTTTGCGGAATTTGATTTCGTAACCCATCAACAGCACTTGGATGACAATGTGATGGCAGTATGCATCATGTTGGCATCCATGTCGCCTGAACTGCAAAAGCAGCATGAGCATATGGATGCTCCCTCTATTATCGTACATCTCAAGGAGTTGTATGATATTAAAGGCAGGCATGAGAGGTATGAGGCCTCAAGAGAACTGTTCTCTTGTAGGATGACTGAGAGCATGTCTGTTGCCAGCCATGTTCTCAAGATGATCGGGCTGATTGAGAAGCTAGGAAACCTAGGCTTCATCATGGATGCCGAGCTAAGTAATGACTTAGTCCTCACCTCACTTCCACCTTCCTTCAGTCAATTCATCATGAATTACAATATGCATGGGATGCAAGTGAGCTTGCCTGAGTTGTTAAGCATGTTAACAACAGCTGAAGTGTCTATCAAGAAGGATAGGACACAGGCTCTTTTGATTGGTGGGCCTAGCAAGGCCAAGGGAAAGGGTAAGGAGCCTGCAAAAGGTGACCCCCTTAAGCCCAAAGGAAAATCCAAGAAGAAGAAGGGCAAGAAGAAGGGTAAGAAGGCACCTAAGGACAAGGGTGATGCTGAGTGCTTCCATTGTGGCAAGAAAGGCCACTGGAAGAGGAATTGTCCAGACTACCTGAACAATGTGAAGGACAAGAAGCATGGTGATGCTTCTGCCTCAGGTATTTTCATGATTGAGATAAATTATTCTTATGCTAATCCATCCTCATGGGTATTGGATACCGGATGTGGTTCTCATATCTGCAATATGTTGCAGGTACTTAGGAGCCCAAGGAGATTGGATAGAAACGAGGTGGATCTCCGCGTTGGTAATGGAGCAAGAGTTGCTGCTCATTCAGTTGGAGATGCTGACCTTATTTTGCCTACGGGCCTTTTATTGCATTTGAATAATTGTCTTTATGTTCCGCAAATTTCTAGAAACATTATTTCAATTTCTTGTTTAGAACAAGATGGATATACTTTCAGTATTAGGAATGGTACTTTTTCTATCATTTTGAATGATATGGTTTACGGTACTGCTTCTTTAATAAATGGATTGTATGTGTTGGAAATGGGAAATGAAGTGCTCAATATAGATGTGAAACGACCTAGGACGGATAATCAATCTTATCTTTGGCACTGTAGACTAGGGCACATAAATGAAACAAGATTGTCTAGGATGCATAGAGATGGATACCTGGACTCCATGGATTTGGAATCCTATGGACAGTGTGAATCTTGTCTAGCTGGGAAAATGATTCAACAAAAGCCCAAAGGGCTTGAGAGTCATAGGGCTAGTGAGTTATTAGAACTCATTCATACTGATGTATGTGGCCCAATGTCTATTGAGGCTAGAGGTGGATATTCTTATTTCATTACCTTTACAGATGACAAATCAAGATTTGGGTATATATACCTAATGAGATATAAATCTGAAGCTTTTGAAAAGTTCAAAGAGTTTAGGAATGAGGTGGAGAAACAGCGTGGCAAGATGATTAAGACATTACGATCAGATCGTGGTGGTGAATATTTGAGCCACGAGTTTCAGGGTTATCTGAGAGAAAATGGAATTCTCTCACAATTTACCGCTCCTTACACACCACACACCAAAACGGTGTCTCCGAAAGGAGAAACAGGACCTTGTTAGACATGGTTAGGTCTATGATGAGTGAGACTCAACTTCCAAAATCGTTTTGGGGATATGCCTTAGACACAGCGGCATACCTTCTAAATAGGGTACCGTCTAAATCTGTTCAGACCACACCATATGAGATATGGAGTGGTAAGAGACCCAACCTGAGTTACCTCAGGGTATGGGGATCGCCAGCTTATGTCAAAGCGTTGACATCAGACAAGCTTAGTGCTAAGAGTACTAAATGTCTATTTGTGGGGTATCCTAAAGGTACTAAGGGATACTACTTCTACTCCATGGAAGAACACAAAGTGTTTGTTTCAAAGAATGCTGAGTTCCTTGAGAAGGATTTGATCTCTCAAGGAGGCAGTGGGAGTAAGATTGATCTTGAAGAAGTGCAAGATCCACAAGAACAGATTGAGGAACCCGAGTCTGCTCCGCAGGCGACGTTCTCCAATGGAGAAGTAAACACACAACTCCGTAGACCTACGAGGGTCATCCATCCACCTGAAAGGTACGGGTTTGTGATTGAGAATCAGCAAACTGTTGAGGATGATGAACCAAGTAACTACGAGGAGGCGGTCAAAGATGTTGACTCCTCAAAATGGCTTGAAGCCATGGAATCTGAAATGGATTCGATATATCAGAACAAGGTATGGACCTTGGTTCCTAAACCACAAGGAATAGTTCCTATTGGTAATAAATGGGTCTTTAAAAGAAAGACTGATGCAGATGGCAACGTTCAGACCTACAAAGCTAGGTTGGTGGCGAAAGGGTATCGTCAAAGACAAGGAGTTGACTATGATGAAACTTTTTCACCAGTTGCCATGATCAAATCTATTAGGATCATGCTTGCAATAGCAGCATACCACGACTATGAAATTTGGCAAATGGATGTCAAGACCGCCTTCTTGAATGGGTTCTTGAAGGAGGAAGTGTACATGACACAACCTGAAGGCTTTGAAAACAAAGATCAGGTGCATATGGTATGCAAACTACAAAGGTCAATATATGGGCTAAAGCAAGCATCAAGGAGTTGGAATATACGTTTTGATGAAGTCGTTAAGAGTAACGGTTTTATCAAGAACGAGGATGAACCTTGTGTTTACAGAAAGGTAAGTGGGAGTAATGTCGTCTTCCTAGTGCTTTATGTAGATGACATATTGCTAATAGGAAATGACATCCCCACATTAAAAATAACGAAAGAGTGGCTTTCAGAAAACTTTACCATGAAGGATTTGGGAGAGGCAGCCTTTATACTCGGTATAAAGATCTATAGAGATAGATCCAAGAGGCTGCTGGGTTTATCTCAATCCACGTACGTTGACAAGATGCTAAAGAGGTTTAGCATGGAAAGGTCGAAAAGGGGTTTTCTTCCCGTCAGTCATGGGGTACACCTATCAAGGGCTATGTGTCCTAAGTCACAGCCTGAGAAGGATCGCATGAGTGGAATTCCATACGCTTCGGCTATTGGATCCATCATGTATGCCATGATATGTACGAGACCAGATGTCTCATATGCTTTAAGCATTACGAGCAGATACCAGTCAGACCCTGGAGAGGGTCACTGGACGGCAGTCAAAACCATCCTTAAATACTTAAGAAGAACTAAGGATGCGTTTCTGGTCTATGGTGGGGTTAATGAGTTAACAGTGAAAGGGTTCACTGATGCCAGCTTTCAGAGTGACAAAGATGACTGCAAGTCACAGTCAGGATTCGTATTCACCTTAAATGGTGGGGCAGTATCTTGGAAAAGTTCCAAGCAGGAGACAACAGCAGACTCAACGACAGAGGCTGAATACATAGCTGCTTCAGAAGCAGCTAAGGAGGCAGTGTGGATCAAGAAGTTCATAAATGAACTAAGGGTGGTTCCAAGCGTGGATGAGCCCATACAGTTGCTTTGCGACAACACTGGAGCCATCGCGCAGTCAAAGGAACCTAGGTCTCATCAAAGATCTAAACACGTGCTCCGCAGATATCATTTGATTAGAGAAATCATTGATAGGAATGATGTAAAAATGGATTATGTTCCCACAGACGATAACCTGGCCGATTCTCTGACAAAGGCTGTTTCTCAGAGAAAACATGATAGTCATTATGAGGCTTTGGGCATACGACTTAGGTCTGATTGGCTCTAGGCCAAGTGGGAGCTTGTTAGCATATGGGTGTCCTAGAGACAATCTTTTGATTAAATAAAGGACACTAGATGTAGAACTTTATTTGTCGCAAATAAATGTAAGCACTATTTATTCAGTTTCATATTGTGTCTCGATATTACTGTTAATATTATATGAATGAACTGGATAAACCCCTTGGAATAGAACAGGTATCTCTTGAGTATCTGTGATGAGATCACGATCATGAGGATTCAAGGATATTGCATGTCTATTCCTAATTATATGTTCCTAGTCTAGAGACACTGAGTTTGGGGATCAGTGATCTCGAGTAAAGACTAGTACGACTTATCTACTTGTATATGGATACAAGGTAAAGACCTCATGAGCTGCAGATATGGAGATATCTTAGCTAAAGTCGTGGGTGGACCTATAAGAGTATAGCTCGCACTGAACAGACCCAAAAAGAGACTCTATGAGGAAATCTCACAGATAGTGTCATTAGAGTAATCTCTTTATGTTTGGGTGTGTCTTTCCTTAGACCAGAAGTTATTACCTAGACTGTGTTTCTTGAAGGCATGTTTTGATTGTATGCCTCGTCTGCCTGAAACATGGAGACTCATAGGTATACTGTTGGGCGTGTCCTTAAAGGGCACAAGGGCTAGGGTAATAAGCTGAAGGAATTCGTCAAATCTCTGTGAGAGATTAGGTTATCTGTAAACCGGAGAAATCGGGATGACATTTACAGGGACTCGGGAATCTATGCATAGTAAAAGAGATCATGAGATGATCTGCCTTTAGAGTCAGTAAATTGAAGATTCCCTATTTCGAATAAAGCTTACCCTAAACCGCAGGGGTTGATACATTTCCTTACCCTAGGTTAATGGGAAGATAACCGAGACGAAGGGAAATACATACGGTAACCAAATATGTGCAATAGGATGATCAAGTCATTAATCTGACTAGTTCTGGGGCAACAAAGCATTGCTAGTGCTCTGTGTTGTCATTAATTGGGTTGTGGGCTTGTTGGGCCCAAGCCCAGTTATGTCAGTAGCTAAGTTGGACCTAATGGGTCACACACTAACACCTTGTAGTTATGATGGACTAGCTTTAAAGGTATTGGGCCTAATAATGTTATTAGCCCAAGAAGCTGTTTGGAAGCCCACCTAAATGGGTGGGTGGTGCATGGAGTTTAGTAATGGGCTTGGATAGTCCAAGCCATTACTAATTAATTTAATTAGTAAATTAATAATCAAATATTTGAATTTCGAATCTTGAATTTGAAATTTGAATTTTGAAATTTGAATTTAGAATTTGAATTTCGAAATTCGAATTTTGAATTTGAAATTTGAAATTTGAAATTTGAATTTTGAAATTTGAATTTGGATTTGAATTTTGAAATTCGAATTTTGAAATTGAAATTTGAAATTTTGAATTTTGAATTTGAATGTTTAAACGTTTGAATTCAAGTGTTTGAATTCGAATTTGAATTGGTTTTGAAAAGTTGTTTCATAACAAAAGGATAAGACAGGATCTTATTGGAGCATATTCCTTGGATGAAGAAGCATCTTTGGAGGCTCTCCCTAGGCTGTTTGGTGCATCACTTTTAAGTGATAAGAGTGTTATCTTATCACTTAAAACAAACCTCCATTCAGATTTGGTGGTTGAGGGAATCAGTGGGTAAGTTGATTCAAATTTTGAATGCAACTGCTCAATGTATTTGGACCCTTTATAGGGCTGAATTATGCGCATGAAAACTATATACTATATGATAGTTTATGAATTTAAGTTTAAATTAATTTGAATTTAAATTCATGTGGATAAGATTGGAGGTTGTTGGCAAAGTTTGTTTTGCAACAGCTCCACCTTATCACACTGTTTCATGCATAACTTTCAAAGTAATTTGAAAGTTTGTTTTTCATTTTGAATGAATGAATTCCCTCCTCCTCTCCAAAGGGTGTGCATAAATAGACATGTTCCTCACCTTAGGTTTCATTGGAAAACCAAGCCAACTCTCCTCCTCTATGCACCATTCTGTAGGGTAGCTCAGTACACCTTTCCAAACAGGATACCTAGCCTCCACCCTCACCACTTGTGCGCATAGCAAGCCTCATTGTGGTGTTCATCTGGTGGCTTTCAAGAAAGAGTTCTTGCATCATAGACGAACGGTGGTGTGGATCACCATTAGAGGGTTTGAACCCTTCAAGCCTGACATCTCATCTCCCTGACTGATCAGGCCAAAACAAGGTAACATCATGCTGTCTTAAAGCATGAATCTATGAGTGCATGTATGTTCCGCAGTAAAATTTTTGTTTTACACCTTACATGCATCGGCCTTCAAAGGCCAGTTTACTTTCAATACTCTCCCATTTCCATTCAGGTATATCCAGCGGCTGAAGTAATCCAGCAGGTTTCTGATGCTCTATTTTCACTTTTTGACAAACCAAGCACTTAGACACGTACTCGGCAACATCCCTTTTCATCCCAGGCCACCAGAACTTCACTTTCAAATCTTGGTACATCTTTGTGGCACCTGGGTGGATAGCATATTGACCCTTATGGGCCTCAGTCATAACTTCCTCTGCAAGTTCCTTGGGCACAACAATCCTGCCCTGATATAATAGTAATCCCTGTTCATTCACAGATATGCCACTCTAGCCTTTCAAATACTTTATACTTTCATTGCGAATCTGAGTCTCTTTAATCTTCTCGTGCAGCTCGTTCTCAATCCGAGTCAACTCCATATCACACATTCTTCCTGCAAAGAAATCTGTTATTTTCATGTCACGAAATTGCTCAATCACTTCATTGTCCCACATCATCATATGAGATAAATTGACAGACTTCCTACTTAATGCATCTGCCACAACATTAGCTTTTCCCGGGTGGTATTTCAGCTCAAAGTCATAATCTTTTAAAAATTCAACCCATCTACGCTGCCTCATATTCAGCTCCTTCTGATCAAATAAATATTTCAAGCTTTTATGGTCGCTGAACACAGCAAATTTCATCCCATACAGAAAGTGTCTCCAGATTTTCAAGGCAAACACAATAGCAGCCAATTCCAAGTCGTGCGTCGGATAATTTTCTTCATGCGGCCTTAACTGCCTAGACGCATAAGCAATCACTTTTCCTTCCTGCATCAGCACGCTCCCTAAACCTTTCTTAGAAGCATCACAATATAATAAAAACTCACCCTCCGGATCAGGTAAAGTCAACACCGGAGCAGTGGTCAATTTCTCTTTCAGTAGCAGAAAGCAGTCCTCACATTCCTGGGTCCACACAAACGGAGTATCTTTTCGGGTCAATCGAGTCAACGGTAGAACCATTGCAGAAAATCCCTGTATAAATCGGCGATAATAGCCAGCAAGCCCCAGAAAACTTCTAATCTCAGTCACGGTTTTGGGTCGTTCCCAGTCACTTACCGCTTCAATCTTGCTTGGATCCACTGCAACACCACTTGCAGAAATAACATGACCCAAAAATTGCACCTCAGACAACCAGAATTCACACTTAGACGGTTTAGCATATAACTTATTATCTTTCAATACCTGCAACACAGTCCTCAAATGGTCGACGTGCTCCTCCTTACTCTTAGAATAGATTAAAATGTCATCAATGAAAACAATTACAAACTGGTCCAAAAACGGTTTGAAAATGCGGTTCATATAGTCCATGAACACCGCAGGGGCATTAGTAAGCCCAAAAGGAATCACTTGATATTCAAAATGTCCATATCTGGACCGGAAAGCTGTTTTAGGTACATCCTCCGGTTTAATCCGAATCTGGTGATATCCGGACCGGAGATCAATCTTTGAAAATACACAGGCACCCCTCAACTGATCTAATAAATCATCAATACGCGGTAATGGGTACCGGTTCTTGATAGTCACTTTATTCAACTGTCGGTAGTCAGTGCACAATCTCATGCTACCATCCTTTTTCTTTACAAATATCACCGGTGCTCCCCACGGAGACACACTCGGCCTAATGAAATTCTTCGCAGATAGTTCTTCAATGTGTTTCTTCAACTCGGCCAACTCAAGTGGCGACATCCGGTATGGAGCCAAGGAGATCGGCCCCACACTAGGCAGTAGATCAATCGAGAATTCAATCTCTCTCTCAGGTGGGAATTCCGGTATCTCATCCGGAAATACATCCTCAAACTCATTAACAACTGGTATAGCAGAAATCTCCTCCTTTTTATCACCCACCAATCCGCCCAACAGAACATAACCCAAATCTCCAGCCTTCAAGGCCTTCACAGTTTGACTAACAGACAAATACAAAGACGGACAAACAGACGGCCTCTCGTGAGATAGCAACAACCTCTTTCCGCAGCAATCAATCATTGCGCAGTTCCGAGACAACCAATCCATCCCCAAAATCAAATTGACAGAGGCCAGGGGTAAGATAATTAAATCAATGGTATAACCCCTGCCTAAATAAGTAAACTTCACCTCTTCACAAATCCAAGACGACTCACTAACCTCGCCTGTAGCGGTAGTAATACGCATCGGAGGAACCATCCGTGTTACCTTTAAGTCCAACGCCTTAGCCACATAGTCCGCCACAAATGAATGTGTTGCTCCCGAATCAAACAACACAGATAAATCAACATTAGAGAGAAAAATTATACCTTTAACCAAATTCGGAGCCTTTTCAGTACGTTGTGCATTAGTAGTATAAACTCGTCCCACAGTAGGAACAACAGCAATAGGAGTAGCAGTAGTAGTAGCTGGCGGCAAGGCCTGCAGATTCGCAGCCTGCCCCGACGAAGATGGACAATTTCTCGCAAAGTGGCCATTCCGACCACATTTATAACAAGCCGACGGATCAGCACCACACACACCTTTGTGGTATTTACCACACTTCCCACATTGTGGGGTAGGATATCTGTTCGCAGTACCACCACCACCAGTATTTCCACCCCTCTTGAACTGACCAGGAGGCTGCCTCACATGCAACCCCCTACCTCTATTATTATTATTGAAACCTCCTCTGTTAGTATTACCAGAAGGACCAGGTGTCCTCTTAACATCTTGCTCTTTTGTCGAATCAGATTTCGGATACCTTCCATAAACAGTCTCGACCCTCTTACATTGGGTCACCAAATCAGCAAAGTTCCTCACCGCAGTATTAGACATCCTCTTTGCAATCTTCTCACTCAGCCCTCTTTGAAATTTAGCTGACAAGAATTCCGGGGTAGGTAGTGTACCTCCATAATTAGCAAACTTCACAAGCTCATTAAATTTTGCCACATAGGCATCCACAGTCATAACTCCCTGTACCAGATTATCGAATTCACCTTGCTTTGCCTCCCGAACATCGCGGGGAAAATATTCTTCGTGAAATAAACCTTCGAATAAAGTCCAAGTAAGAACCTCACCCTGAATAACAAATGGGCGAGACACATTGTCCCACCACTCTTGGGCATCACCCTCCAGCATATAAACAGAATACAATAACTTCTGCGGATCTTGGCATCTCATAACTTGAAAAATCTTATCCATACCCCTCAACCAAGCAGTGACCTCCTTTGGGTCCCTTGACCCCAGAAATGCGGGTGGCTTATGTTTCCTAAAAGATATGAGCCTACGCTCATCATCAGCATTATCAAGCACCTGCCCAGCAGCCCCAGTGGATTGGGCAACAGATGATGGATCAGGAACATAGCTAGGGTCCGTAGTAGTATGATGACTAGCCTCACCAGTGTGGTGACTAGCCCCACTCTCCCCCTGTTGAGGAGTAACAGATGGCGTCGGTGTAGGAGTCACCGTAGCCGTATGTGGAGGTGTATTTTCCCTCCTAGGACGACCTCTCTCCGCCCTCATCTCAGCCATAAAGGCCTGCATCATATCCTGATTAGCTTTCATCAGGTTTTCAGTCATATTTCTATTTGCAGCCGTTTCCGCCTGCAGAGCATTCAGGACTGCAGTGACCGGATCCGGTGGCAAAGGACCTGCACCACGTGCCCCACGGCGACCTCGTGCCCTACTCATGATATCTGTACATGTAACACAAAGGAATGAGTTGATCAGACCCACACTGAGGAATCACATATACATTAATCATAAATAGTTCACAGATAGCTATGACACACAAGATACAACATACACAAACAATCAGAGTTCCCTAAACAAAACTGCTCTGATACCATAAAATGTAACAGCCCGTTGTACACCGGTATTGTTAACATTGATTATGATATTAAGCGCAGTTACAATCACAGTGATTAGATTAATTAAATTACGGGCAAATTTTTCTTTTAACATATTCCTTTTCTTTTACATCAATACATTCTCCGTAATCAATTAAAACCACACTATAATTGTAAATGCCATTTGCGGAATCATACACTTTCTAACATCATAAATCTTTCTTTTTATTCACTTCATTTAAACTCACCATCTTACTCTCTCGTTTTACCAAGTTATAGTCCTTTACATTGTCTACGCGTGGTTTCAAACCACGTATCATTTGGAGTTCTACCCATCAAGTTAAGCCCCTTTCTTTTAGTCTAGAAAAACTGAATTTTCGAAAATTACACTGTGGTAATCGATTACCAGTGGGTGGTAATCGATTACCACCTGTCAAAAATGAGGCAGTAGCCAATTTTCTCATTCCTCTGTTCTGGTAATCGATTACCAACTTTGGGTAATCGATTACCTCACATGGTAATCGATTACCAAAGGCCAGTAATCGATTACCAGTGCAGACAGTAGCCAATTTTTCGTCCCCTGTTGCATGGTAATCGATTACCATGCCTTGGGTAATCGATTACTATGCAGCAAAATGACAGATTACAGCATTTTAAACCCCAAAAAGGGTGTGTAACCCATCCCTAACCCCTTGGTACTCCACATAACACATAATCATGTCCTAATGTAGGCTCTAGGCCCTTCCATCATGCATTTTCCTTAAGTTTAAACATCATTTACAAGGTTCTCAAATAATGGCCATTTACATACAAATATGGACCATTTTTACAACATTACTCATCAAGACTTCAAGGCTATGAATGTGGCAATGGACAAGTCCCATGCTCACTCAAAATATACAGTTATCCATGCCATGATTAATGAAACATAAACAAGACTTAGCATATGACCATGAACACTAACAAAAGCATGGAAATAACATCATGCAATATGTTCATGACCTAAGTCTCAAAATACTAATGGTATGCTATGTGCACTCCATAAACTCCTCCAAAAGGTCATGCAATCCCAATGCACCGCATGCCAATCCAACGTCCACTATACGGGCTTCTTGCCCGAAGCTCCTCCCGGCTCATAGTGACCTGAAATGTGGTCCCCCAAACACGGGGTGAGATATACGGATATATCTCAGTAAACCAATGGAGCTAGAGGCTCTCTCCACTCCATGGCTCACTAAAATGTATCAAAATGACATAATATGGTATGCAAGTAAAACAATATCACCATCCACCTGGAGACACCCAAGAACATCCACTCATGGACTCGTGTTCAAGGACTCCATCATATAACTCCCGAGACAGTCCTGGCGCCTCTCCCATGGTTGAGAAGACTCCATGGCAATACCCAACCGGAACTCCTCATGAGCCCTATCCGGCGGACGTCCCCCGCTTGGATCATCCTGATGTCGCTCCCAGAGTCAACACCATGGCATCTCCAACTGGCGTTCTCCCGTAGGACGAACCCAGCGGATGTCCAAACCAACACACGTCAACTGGCCAGTGACCAAACAATTTTTCACAAAATACAAGCAATATGCATACAAGCACACAATCACACCATGTCATAACTACATAATCCAACCACAACCTTCCTCTAGGTGTGGTGGAGCTCACTAGGGATTAAACCCAAGTTCCAAGAGTTTACCTTAACACTTAGCAATCCGTTCCAAACGTATGCTCCAATTCAACTTTTCACAATTCCAACCGTGTGAGGCACCCTACAACAATCATCAAATCCAAATTACACCAAAACTCATTTTTCATGAAAATTCCTCAAATTCCTCTAAGTTAAAAACCTATATTTTTCACCAAAAATTAACATAGCATTTCTAGCTTACAAACATGATTCTAAGGCCTTTTCATCTAATAGCATTTTTCCATTTGAGCTCTCTATCATCACACATCTAAAATCAAAGCTTAGAACACAAATTCATAGATCTATGAAATCAACTATCAAAAGACCACAAATATACTTACAATGTGTAGTATGATCACCACCAAGGCTTCACTAAACCATTTGAAGATCAAAACTCCAAGAAATCTCCAAAAACACAAATGGGTCGAATCTGAGTTGCTCAAAAACGCGGCCAAAGAGATGGATTCAAGGCTTCTAAGTGTTACCAATGGCTTTGGAAGGTTGTTTACGATAGATTTCGACACCAAAATCAAGCGATTCGGTGGAGAAATGATGAAATGGTGAAATGGGAAGAAAATGGTGTATTTGGCTTCTCCTCACTGTGTGAGCGCGCAGGAACAAGGAAAAAGGGAGGAAAGAAGGAAAGAAAAGGAGGTGGGGCCAAGTGACTTCGGTCACACGGGTCCCACACGCGATCTAACTTTAACTCCGATAAAATTTCCGATCACAAATCCTTAATCTAAATATTTTTCCAGTCCATGACATATTTTTAATTCTCCAAAATATTGATAAAAATTTCACACCTATCGGTACACTCACACCACAGTATTTTAACACTAAAAATCACTATTCATCAATTTTTCCCAAATTTGCCTATTCACTCAATTTTTCGCCCTGATTCCATTTTCAGCATTACTTTTGTCATTTGAAATCTCTAACTCAGTATTTTAGCCTCATAACACACGGTTGGCAATTTACCATTTTGCCCTTTTTGCCCATTTTGGCCATAATCCTTGGATTTTCACTAATCCACCATCTTTCATTTCACAATATAATATAAAAATAAACATTTAAATATTTGAGGTGTTATAAACAGCTTATGCAAATTTGGGGATTTTAGGAAATACAAAGGAAACTCTGGTGAATTTTCTGTAGAATTGGCAGTTTTTGGGTGAACTTTGGGAGAGCGTATCTCTCTCCATAGTGGTCCGATTGGGACGTGCCATACGCCATTTTGAAGCTTAAGATGTCCCCTACGTTTTGTGAAAATCCTAGGATCATTGGTGGTGTCCGCAGCCCATGGTGGCTGAAGACACGAACTGCCCTGTTCTGGCCTGTTTCAGTGGGCAGATGTGGGGAAGTTTAGGGAAATTAATTCCCGCTTCGTTACTTGGTCAAATTAAGCATTCGATATATCAAATCGAAGTTTGAGGTGTCTAGTTTATGGTGTAAAAATTTGAGAGATAGTGGCTGGGCGGTTAGGTGCAGTTTATTCCGTGAAGATTGGAGGTTTTAGGCTGTTTTGGAGTTGGTGGGCAATGTTGTTTATCCAACTTCAAACGGCGATAACCGGAGCTCACGAGCTCGGAATCGAGTGTGTGATAGCTTGTTAGAAAGGTAAGTGAATAAGGAAAAAAGATAACCTGGAGTTTTAGTTTGGATTTTTGTTTTGTGTTCGTAGAAAAACAAATTAGCAAATCTAGTTAAGTGGTAAAAACGTAAAAAGTGAGGAATTGGCTAAGTGGGTTTATGGGAACCCCTTAGTATCTTGTATGTGATAAAATAAAGTGTATAAATAGTTAAGTAAGTCTTCCGCTAGTGTTTCAGTTATGATCACAGATTTTTATTATTACGTTTTTTATACTTTTATTGTTCGCGTAATAATCGGAAAAAGTTTATCCTCATTTTTATAAATGAATTGTTGTGATTGTAACTGCTTTTAATATCATAATTAATGTTAACAATACTGGTGTATAACGGGCTGTTACACACGTTAATAACTTTAATATTTTAACTATGTAATACTTTTAGTATATAATTAAAAAATGGTTGCAGGACAAAAAATTTATTCCTACAATATAATACTTATATTTCCCATATATATATATATATATATATATACACACACACATGGGAAAACAAGTATCTTGTTACATGATAATTCTTATATGGGGAAAACATTTATTCTGTTAAAGAATATAATTTTGTGTCATTTTAAATTCTAACTGTTGATTACCATCAAGTAACGATTATAATTTATTTCGAATTAATAATTAATTAAGTTTGAACTAATAAATTATAACCGTTGATTGACGTAAATCAATGATTATGATCTAAGATGACGCAAAATTATATCATTTAAAATGACAAACATTTTTCCCTTTTTATTTAAAGAGTGGGAAACTTAACTTTTGTCATGCAACGTAACAAATGGAAAACCAATACATATATATAAGGGTTCGCTTTTTCTATAACCAATGTAGAAAATTTATCTAAATTGAGCCCAAAACCACGTCGTTTTAGGAGGAAGTCAAGATATTTTAGCAATTAAAATTAATTTAAGGATTATAATAGTCTTTTTCTTTTTTGTATTTTATAATAGTCTTTTTTCATTATAATTTTTTAATTTCTTAACCCAAAACGATGTCATTTTGGGAACTAATGTAAATAACTTATCAACATTCACTGTAGAAACGTTAAAGCTATATATATATATATATATATATATAATGAGGGAACTTAACAACAAAGAAAAACCTAGCTACGTGTCATACGGGGGGGGGGGGGGAACAAACCCTTAAAAATCATTCATAACTAAAGGCATGCAGTCCTGGAGAGGATGGTCACCTATGATGCACAGACACGGACACGGGACAGGGACACGACACGACACGACACGCCGACGCGTTAATTCTAAAAAATGTCATATTTCGACACGTTGGACACGTTTTGATATTAAATAAAATTTTTAATATATATAATATAATTTAAATTTAATACATATAAGAGTCCATAATAAGTCATATAAATATAAATAATTTTTCGTACTTTGTTAATTTTTCATGTCAAATTTCATAACAGAGAAAAATTAATCTTTAAATTATTTCTTTTAAACTTAGTTAACAAAAAAATTAAGATTTAAAAAAACTGTGTCCAAGGGTTGACCGCGTGTCCGAAAAAGTTGACTGCGCGTTGGAAAAACGTGTCGAAACGTGTCAGAGAGTTGACCACGTGTCCCCAAATGTTGACCGCGTGTCGGACGCGTGTCCGTGTCGAACACGTGTCTGGCACGCAAATTTTATAAAAACCTGTGTGTCCGTGCTTTGGAAGTTACTAATTCCGTTACTAGTTCCCTCATTACAATAGAGTTTTTTTTTCTTTTTTTTCGCAGCTCAAACTTAATTTGATATAGTTATGTGTAAATAAATAAACAAGTACGTATTCCTTGATAAATTGAAAATTTTTATTACAATTCTATGAGGTTGAGTAACAGAAATATAAATATATTTTGTCATTGAAATATTGAAAAGTTATAAATATAAAGATTAATATAACTCTAAAATAAATTAAAATTACAAAAACACCATGATTTTCTCGGGTATTTTCACAAGGAGTTGAATAGTTTTTTTTTTTAAGTTAGCGTGAGCTCTAATTATGAAAAATTGGTTTTCCCGGGTACTTTCACACAAGTTTTGACTCTTTAATGTGACTATAGAACTAACTCGGAGTACGGGGCATATTAGAAATAAGGGATAAGATATTATTATTACCAAAGAATGTTACTATCAATATTATTATCATATCTTAACCGTTAATTTTCGCATATCAAAGATTATTATTTTCATAAATCAAATTCATTAATTAATTATTAATTCACAATAATAATAACCGTTAATTGATGAAAATCAACTGTTAAGTTATGATAATAACATTAATAATAATATTATTTGGTAATAATGATATTTAAACCCTTCCAAAAAATATTGGGAAAATTGTTTCTGCAGTTATTGCAGATAAGTTATTTGCATTTATTCGCAAAATGACGTCGTTTTGGTATTGAAATCTTAAAAAATTATAAATATAAAGACTACTATAACTCTGAAATAAATTAAAATTTTAAAAACACCATGATTTTCGCGTGTATTTTCACAAGGATCTGAAGATTTTTTTTTTTTAAGTTAGTGTGAGCTCTAATTATGGCAAATTGGTTTTCTCGGTATTTTCACACAAGTTTTGACTCTTTAATCTGACTATAGAACTAATTCAGAAGCAACATATTAGAAATATGGGTTAAGATATTATTATTATTACCAAATAATATTACTATTAATATTATTAGCATATCTTAACAGTTAAATTTCGTATCTCAATGTTTGTTATTTCCAAAAATCAAATTCATTAATTAATTATTAATTCACAATAAATAATAACCGTTAATTGATGAAAATCAACTGTTAAGATATGATAATAACATTAACAATAATATTATTTGGTAATAATGATATTTAAACCCTTCCAAAAAAATAATTGGAAAAATGTTTCTACAGTTATTGCAGATAAGTTATTTGCATTTATTAGCAAAATGACGTCATTTTGGTATTGAAATCTTAAAAAATTATAAATATAAAGACTACTATAACTCTGAAATAAATTAAAATTTTAAAAACACAATGATTTTCTCGCGTATTTTCACAAGGAGCTGAATAGTTTTTTTATTTTTTGAAGTTAGCGTGAGCTCTAATTATGGCAAATTGGTTTTCTCGGTATTTTCACACAAGTTTTGACTCTTTAATCTGACTTTAGAACTAATTCAGAGAACGCAACGTATTAGAATTAAGGGATTAGATATTATTATTACCAAATAATGTTACTATCAATATTATTATCATATCTTAACCGTTAATTTTCGCATATCAATGATTATAATTTACACAAATCAAATTCGTTAATTAATTATTAAATCACAATAAATAATAACCGTTAATTGATGAAAATAAATTTTTAAGTTATGATAATAACATTAATAATAATATTATTTGGTAATAATGATATTTAAACTTTCCAACAAAATAATGGGAAAAATGTTTGCTTGTGCTGTTTCCTATTAAGAGGTTCTAAGTTCACATGAATAAGCTTTGGTGGTATTTGATTTGCTTCACAAGACCTCTCATTTTGCATGATTTGAGCCACCGAGAACTCAAACAGCACCTTCTTGAGCATCCGAGAAGATTTCCCAAGCTTCGACCGCTTGTTCTCATCAATTCTATATCCAATGCAAGTAACACATTTTCTTCCTTGTGGCATTGACCCCATTGCCCTTATGACACAACTGCGGCAATACTTTGCACCACAAACAATGCAAACCTCCTTCTCAGTGAGACGATTCCCTTTAAGGCACAGATAACAAGAACCTTTCTTCCCAGGTCTCACAGCTTGTGGCTTCGCAGGGAAACTTCCCACTTGAGAATCACCAAACTCCTCATTATCTGTATCTTCCATGTAACTTGACTCAGGATCAAGAAAGGTCACACGCTTGACATGTTTTGGGCTTGAAGTTTCACTATTATGTTCATTTTCCTTAATAGAACAAATCTCTGAAGAACAAGAAAAATAACTAGAACTTGAACCTGATTCTGTGGTGTCAGAATTACTGTTAAACCCTCTGCCATCTCTATGCACATCCAAACTGCCTGTACTCTTATCATGCACATCAAAAGCAGTGTTTGATGATCCAAGTGCACCAGTATCCAAATTTGAAGACACAACAGAATCCTTTTTGTGATGAGTTTTGGAAAGAGGTTGGATAACTGGCACAGAGAAACCATGAGACTGAGAAGGAGCTGAAAGAACCAGTTTTTTGAAAACCCATGAAGCAAAAAGTGCAATATCAGCACCCCATGAATGGAAAACCAGGAAACAAAGTGTAAAAAACTTGGCAATAGAGGGAGAGACATAGAGAGAAAGAGATAGAATTTGTCCTATGAGAGCGATGATGACTGTGATAAGGAGAGGAGGCATGAGAAGCAAAGATGGAAGAATAATGGTTGAATTGAATAGGAAAAGCAGAAAGGAGTGAGAAGTAAACAAGTTGACCGAAGTAGAGGGTGAGAGGAAGTTTAAGGCATCGGTAGTGGACGTGTTCCCAACCTTTGAATGGAAATTACTTGGAAAATAAACGAAAAGGGCCATGACTTTCAAATCAAAGTGTATTCGTCTATCCAGCACAAGTGAAAATCAATAGGTTTGATCGAATATTTATACATTATTTTTGGGCTCGCAGATGAGTAAGCCCAATACGATATTATTTTGGGCCCAATATCAAAATTATTATCGTATCGTAATCGTTGATTTTCATCAATTAATGATTATCATTTATTGTGAATTAATACGTAATTAATGAATTTAATTTTTTGACAATAATAATAGTTGATAGACGAAAATTAACAATTAAGATATGATAGTAATGTTGATAATAAAATTATTTGATAATAATAATATCTTATCCATTATTTCTAATATGCCCCGTACTCTGAATTAGTTTTATAACCAATTTAAAGAGTCAAAACTTAATTTACAAAAAAAAATGTCAAAACTGATGTGAAAATACCTGAGAAAACCAATTTGCCATAATTAGATGTCACGTTAACTTAGAAAAAAAAACTATTCAACTCCTTGGGGAGGAGTCATTTGCTGCATCACTCTCTTCCATAGTGTGTCACCGTTTTGTTTCTTTTTCTTTCTATATTGAATTGTGTTGTCACTAACATGTCATTTATGAGATAATTATGATGTGTTATGTGTTTGTTTCTTTGATTTTGTTTTCTATTTTTTTTTATCATTTTGTTTCACTGTTTAGGTTGACAAAGTTTATAAATTGGCTTTTTGACCCTTTTATCCTTCATTAATTAATTAATAATCATTTTATCCCTTATTTAAAGTTATCTACCAATCTACCATTTCTTTAATCGTTTAACTTGAAGATTTAATCGATCAAATGGTCAAAACTGCAAAAAAATAGTTAACTTGAAGATTTAATCGATTAAATCTCCCTCTTAATCGATTAGATATCCATCTTAATTGATTTAATCGATTAAATATCTCAAATGAGCGTGAAAGCATTGATTGAATGAAACAAACACGGTATTAGAGGTTATTTGAATTTTGAATTTAATGTAATAGGAGTTGATTGTGATTTGTATTTAATAGGAGCTGATTGCGTTCAATTAAATACAAAATGCAATCAACTCCTATTAAATACAAAACACAATCAGCTCCTATTAAATACATCAACAAATATGCTATATTTAATCCTTGTGAAACCCTGTGCCATCTCTTTAAATGACATAACTTAAAGGTATAAAAAAAATGACATAACTTATGTTATTTAAAATGACAAACATCAAGCCCAAAAAAATAAGAATATAAATAAGTGGTCCATTTGAAATTTTTGGATACTCAACAAATATTATAGAGTCCAATTTAATCCCTTAAAAAAACCCAAAGTGTGATCCTTTTAAGATTCAAATTATGGATATTCTTTAAATTTAGATATATCACGATTTCGACCAACTGAGCCTATTTTGGAATTCAGAGGGATTGGAAGTTAACTTTATTTTTATGGGATTAAATTGTGCCCATAATTTTTGTTGAGGATCCAAAAGATATTTTACTCTTTTATTTTTCCCAGAAATTTGTGTCTGCACTTGCACATAACAGTTGAAAATAAATATGACAGTTGGATCAAGAAGGGGAAGGATATTGTAACAACCAAGTTTTTTTACTACCATATTACTACCAATCAATCTTACCGTTAGATCGCTTATGTTGGTCCAACGGTTATATGTATTTCCATCTTTGTATGGTCATGATTTCTCAAATTTAATATTTTATATTTATTTTCACTTTTGTATGGTTATGATTTCCCATATTTAATGCTTTCACTTTAAATTTGGGGAATCATAACCATACAAAGATAAAAATAAATATAACCGTTGGATCAACATAAGCGATCTAACGGTGAGATCGATTGGAAGTAACATGGTTGTAATACAACTTGGTTATTACAATATACTTCCCCTATTAAAATTTTTATTTAATATCAAAACGTGTCCTAACATATCGAAATATGACATTTTTTAAAATTAACGTATCGTCGTGCCCCGTGTCCGTGTCCGTGCATTATAGCCGGAGATAAGGTGCGCAGTTTTCAAAATTGTCAATTTCTGAAGTGAGCTTAAAATTTTGAGCAAAGTGTTTCTTGTCAATATTTCCATTACCCCGTGTGGATGTTGTCGGGAATAGCCAATGGGATGAAAGTTGACTTGAAGTTTTGAGGGCATGTTAAGCATTGGTTGCTTTTTTTTTTATTGCCTTGGAGGGTACTTCTTGTGTTAAAGATACACGTTCTTGAGTTTTTACCCACACAAGTGTTGGAATAATTCAAAATAGTTAGGAATTAGTTTCTGGTTTGTTATGATTTTGTTCCTACTAGAATTTGTATAGGATAGATTCATAAGGTTGTTTAGATGTTATTCTATAGGATAAAATTAAGAGTTTGTTTCCTTTATTAGAGGTAGGTGTTACACAATTTGAAATAGTGTTTGTATATAAATTGACCTCTGAGTATGAGGAAAATTATGAATATGAATGAGAATTCTATATTGGTACTCTTGTTTTGACATGGTATCAGCTTTTTGGTTTTGATGAAACCAACTTTCCATATGGTCTCAACTCATGGACCTTCGTATCGGTGCTCGCAACAAAGGTGGGTATCTCACCGGTGACACCCCGAAGCCTCCTCCTGACGATCCTTCCTACGGTGGCTGGATTACTGAAAATAAGCGCGTGAAAAGCTGACTCATAGATTCTATGAGTCCCTCTCTGATCCCTCGTTTCCTCCGTCTGGACTCCGCATGCGATAT
>JAVKPL010004390.1:0-7500 GCA_032173675.1 Gastrolobium villosum
ACTGATGATGAGAAGGAGACAGCTACTCTTCCAAAAGAAAAATTTGAACTCAGTGAAGAGTATCTGCTGAAAATGGCACCTTATCCTGGAAGGTTGAAGCCAGAATTAAAAGCCAAGAGTTATGACAGATTTCTTGATCTTTTCAAGAAATTGCATGAGAACATTCCGTTCGCTGAAGCATTGGCTAATATGCCAAACTACGCCAAATTCATGAAAGACCTCCTTTCCAGGAAGCAAAAGCTACAGGAATGCCAAACAGTTGCACTTAATGAGAAGTGCAGTGCTATTATTACTAGGAAGTTTCCTCCCAAACTTCGTGATCCTGGAAGCTTTAATATTGAAATTGAAATAGGAAACACAAAGATTGGCAAAGCTTTGTGTGATTTAGGGGCAAGTATTAATCTAATGCCCTTATCTGTTTGTAAAGCCTTAGGGATCACTGAATTGAAGCCTACTATGGTTTCTCTTCAGCTGGCTGATAGATCCTTGAGGAAACCAAGTGGAATAGTCGAAGATGTTCTGGTAAAAATTGACAAGTTCATCTTTCCGGCTGATTTCATTGTGCTTGATATGGAGGTTGAGAATGAAATGCCTCTTATATTGGGTAGACCTTTCCTGGCCACAGCCCGTGCAATGATTGATGTAGAACAAGGAAAGCTGGTGCTAAGGATGAATGAAGACACAATCACTGTCAATGTCTTTGATGCAATAAAAAGACCAGATGATGATAGTGATTGTTTTGAAATTAATGTCTTAGAGGAAGTGATGCATGAAGATGAAACTCCCTTGCAAGAATTTACTATTGAATTGCAAGAAAGAGATCATATCCCTTTTGAGGAAGACATTAAAGTTGCTAATGAATTGCTTGAACAGAAGACTTCTGACAAGGAAATAGGTGCTCCTAAAGTTGATCTTAAGGAGTTACCTCCAGCCCTAAAGTATATGTTCCTGGGTGACAATGAAACATATCCAGTGATCATAAATAACAGTTTATCTGCTGATGATGAGAAGAAACTAAAAGAAATTCTTTTAAAGCATAAGACTGCTTTAGGATGGTCCATGGCTGATCTTAAAGGTATAAGCCCTTCCTTCTGTACGCATAAAATTCTCATGGAGAATGATATCAAACCTGTAAGGCAGCCTCAAAGGAGATTGAACCCCATGATGAAAGAAGTGGTGAGAAAAGAAGTTGTTAAACTTCTTGATGCTGGAATGATTTATTCAATATCAGATACTGCATGGGTGAGTCCTGTACAAACTGTACCAAAGAAAGGAGGTGTTACTGTGGTAAAGAACGATAAGGATGAATTAATCTCTACCAGGACAATTACTGGATGGAGAATGTGTGTTGACTACAGACGGCTTAATGAAGCAACTAGGAAGGATCATTTTCCTCTCCCTTTTGTGGATCAAATGCTGGAAAGGTTAGCAGGTCATTCATATTATTGTTTCCTTGATGGGTACAGTGGTTATAATCAAATTGCAGTGACTCCAGAAGATCAAGAAAAGACAGCATTCACTTGTCCTTTTGGCGTTTTTGCCTATAGGAGAATGCCGTTTGGATTGTGCAATGCACCTGCTACTTTTCAAAGGTGCATGTTATCAATCTTCTCAGATATGGTAGAAAAGTTCTTAGAAGTATTCATGGATGACTTTTCGGTATTTGGCTCTTGCTTTGATGATTGCTTAGGCAATTTATCTAAAGTACTAAAAAGATGTCAGGAGACAAATCTGGTCCTTAACTGGGAAAAATGTCATTTCATGGTCCAAGAAGGCATTGTGCTTGGACACAAAATTTCTAAGGAAGGTATAGAAGTTGATAGAGCAAAACTAATGCTCATTGAAAAACTACCTCCTCCAATTAATGTTAATGGAGTGAGGAGTTTCCTTGGTCATGCTGGCTTTTATAGAAGATTCATCAAAGACTTCTCAAAAATTGCCAAGCCCCTAAGTCAACTTCTCATGAAAGATAATGAGTTCGTTTTTGACGATGCATGTCTCAAGGCCTTTAATTTATTAAAGGAAAAACTCACTACTGCTCCTGTCTTGGTTTCACCTGATTGGAGTATGCCATTTGAGTTGATGTGCGATGCTAGTGATCTAGCTATCGGTGCTGTTCTTGGCCAACGAAGAAACAAACTGTTGCACGTAATCTATTATGCTAGCAAAGTGCTG
This sequence comes from Gastrolobium villosum, assembly GCA_032173675.1. Classification (NCBI taxonomy): domain Eukaryota; kingdom Viridiplantae; phylum Streptophyta; class Magnoliopsida; order Fabales; family Fabaceae; genus Gastrolobium; species Gastrolobium villosum. The sequence continues at coordinate 2,176 of JAVKPL010004390.1, forward strand.
AATGAAGCACAGGTAAATTATGCAACAACAGAGAAGGAGATGCTCGCTGTGGTCTATGCACTTGATAAATTTAGACCATATCTCCTTGGTGCCAAGACCATCATTTTTACTGATCACGCAGCAATAAAGTATTTGATCTCTAAACAAAATGCAAAACCACGGCTGTTAAGGTGGATGTTGTTATTTCAAGAGTTTGATTTAGAGATCAAAGACAAGTCAGGAATGGAAAATAAGGTTGCGGATCACTTATCCAGAATCCGAGAGAAGACCTTACAAGATGATCCTGCTTTAGAGATCAACGATTTTTTTCCGGATGAACAAGTCCTTGCAATATCTGTGAAATTATCTGAAGAACCAATTTTTGCACTACATATGGAACCATGGTTTGCTGATTTTGTTAATTTTAAGGTCATCAAGAAAGTACCTCCTGATCTCACAAAGCAACAAGTGAAAAAGTTCTTACATGATGCCAGGAGGTATGTATGGGATGATCCATTCCTGTATTTCCAATGTGCTGATGGAATCTTGAGAAGATGTGTATCAGAATTGGAAATCAAGGAAATTTTATGGCATTGTCACAATTCTGATTATGGTGGTCATTTTGGTGGAAATAGAACTGCACAAAAGGTATTGCAAAGTGGGTATTACTGGCCTACTCTTTTCAAAGATGCCAGAGAGTATGTGGAAAAATGCGAAAGATGCCAAAAGACAGGGAACATTTCCCGAAAAGATGAAATGCCTCTAAACACTATTATGGAGGTGGAATTATTTGATTTATGGGGGATTGATTTCATGGGACCATTTCCATCTTCATATTCCAACCAGTACATTTTGGTAGCTGTGGATTACGTTTCTAAGTGGGTTGAGGCAACAGCTCTTCCTACTAATGATGCGAAGGTGGTTGTAAACTTCCTAAGAAAGAATATCTTTACCAGATTTGGAGTGCCAAGAGCAATCATAAGTGATGGAGGCTCTCATTTTTGCAATAAGCAGTTTGAAAATCTGTTAACAAAATATGGTGTCAAGCATAAGGTTGCTACACCTTATCATCCACAGACAAGTGGCCAAGTGGAAGTTTCCAATAGGGAACTGAAGCGAATCCTGGAAAAGACTGTCAGTATTTCCCTAAAGGATTGGTCAAAAAGACTGGATGATGCACTGTGGGCATACCGAACTGCATACAAAACTCCGATAGGAATGTCTCCCTATCAGCTTGTGTACGGGAAAGCTTGTCATTTACCAGTGGAGCTTGAACATAGAGCCTTTTGGGCTATTAAATTCCTAAACTTTGATGCCACAGCAGCTCTTGAGAAACGAAAGTTTCAACTGTTAGAGCTTGATGAGTTTAGGAATTCAGCCTTTGAAAGCTCTAGGATTTATAAAGAAAAAGCGAAGAAGTATCATGATAGCAAACTTAAACACAAGGAGTTTGAGCCTGGTCAGCAGGTATTGTTATATAATTCCCGATTGAAACTTTTTCCAGGGAAGTTGAAATCCAGGTGGACAGGACCTTTTGTGATTAAAAAGGTCTTTCCATATGGTACTGTGGAGATATCTTCCATGGAGGACGACAGACCCTTCAAGGTCAATGGCTCTAGATTGAAGTTCTTCCATGGAGGACCCGTAGTGAAACAAGTTGTGGCTCTGCGCCTTCATTCAATTGCAACGTAAATGAGGTAACCGTCAGGCTCGGGACGTTAAACACGCGCTAGTTGGGAGGCAACCCAACATTTTTATCCTTTTTATTGTTTCTTGTTTTCATTTTTTTGATAACCAGAGAAAAAATAAAAAAAAAAAAAAAAAAAAAAAAAAAATTTTGAATAAAGAAGGAAGTGAAAATGCTCCAGAGAGTTAGGACAGAGGGTCCACGCTCCAAGCGTGGAACCCTACGCTTGGAGCGTAGAAAAGAGGTTTGAAACAGAAGCTGGGCGCTTCAAGCGTGGGAATCCACGCTTGCAGCGCAGGAACCACACACAGGCAGTAGTCCCACGCTCCAAGCGTGGAATCCTACGCTTGGGGCGTGGAAAAGGAAGTTGAAGGGCCAAGGACAGCAAGTCTGCGCTCCAAGCGTGGGAACCCACGCTTGCAGCGCAGGAAATTCAAAAGGGGACAGTAGTCCCACGCTCCAAGCGTAGAACCCTACGCTTGAAGCGTGGGGATGGAATTTGAAAGGTCAACAGACAGTAGGTCCACGCTCCAAGCGTGGAACCCCACGCTTGTAGCGTGGACAAGGAATTTGGATCGTCAGAGGCAGTAGGTCCACGCTTCAAGCGTGGAATCCCACGCTTGCAGCGTGGACAGGGTTTTAAATCATCAACCCTAACTTATTCCTGCAGCGCCGCGCCTCCCCCATATTTTCCCCATTTTATTTTCTTCTTCATTTCTTCTTCTCCTCCACTTTCTTCACTCTCTCCTTCATCTCCCTCTCACTCCTCCCTCTCCCTTTTCACAACCACACCACACCACACACATACACACACACACCCACACTCTCACTCCTTCCATCTCTTCTTTCCCCCATTCTCACAACCACACCGCACCACTGCACAACCGCCACACCACTTCACCACACCACCACCGCACCGCCATCATCTCCACCATAGTTTTTCTTCTTCACCGTTCAGATCAAATTTCTGCGTCAAATTCAAAATTTTGATTGAAATGGCTGGAGAAAAGGAGAAAAGACTGAAAAAGAGCACAGAAGGGTCGTCTACTGCGAAAAGACCCCGCACAAATTTTGATCCCAGAAGATTTCTGTCCGCTGAAAAGCAGGACGTTTATGACACTAAACTGCTGAATAAAAATGTCATCAAAGAAAGGGGATTCGATTTGGGGAGTCTCCTACTTTTTGACAATATTTATTCGGTGGTTTAAAGGAGACACTGGAGGACATTGGTCACTTTTCCACAAGACAGTTCTGGGCGCATTCTCAGGGAATTTATTGCCAATGCTGATAAGAACATGGTCAATGCCACCCGAAAGAGTTGGGTGAGAGGGAAAGAAGTGCCATTTGATGCGGCGACAATTGAAGAATTCCTCCAGACTTCGTATGACCCTACGGCTGAGTGCGAGTTTGCCCGACTATTCAATCTGATGCAGCCGGTAGAAGGATATTATCGGGAAGAAATGCCCATCATAGCTGATGAAGTTCGGGAAAAGATCACCAGTCCATTCTCTGAATGGAAATTTAGGCCGGGTCTCACAAATGTACCCGAAAAATTTACTAGGCTCAGCCTTACTGGTGAGGCTATCAGCTGGCACACTTTTGTGAATGCAACCGTTATCCCTTCTACGAACAAAAGTGATGTTAATGTCGAGAGGGCTGTGCTATATTATGTGCTGATGGGGGACAAAAATCTGAATATTGCTGCCATTTTATCTGACAGGATTGTCCACATGATAACCCAGAGCAAGGAAAATAATCTATTGGCTCACAGCTCTTTAATCTCCCAGCTGTGTATTAAAGCTGGGGTTGAAATTCCTGCTAATGAGCCATTGGATGTAAAGGCTGAAAAGCCTATGACAAAGACTGCCTTGGAGGGTTATTACAAGGAATCCGAAAAACATGCAGCATGGCTTCTCAATAGCCAGGGCAATCCCATACCTCCTCCAGAGCCACAGGATCCACCAGTACCTCAGGCACCTCCAGCATCCTCATCTGCTCGTCAGCCACTCTATGAGGACTCTCCGATCATACTCGAGATGCATGCCATGATGAAGGCTATGTGCTTGAAGATGGGGATTGATCCAGCCGATCCTCCTAGCTCTTTCCAGCAGTATACTATGGAGTAGTGATCATTGGCTGTTGTTACTTTTATTTATTTTCGGACATTGTTAAATTTTGTTTTGTTTTAAATGACCAATAGGATTTTGTTAGGGTCAAGTACTTTTTGGATATGAACATCTCAGGGTCTCTCTCACTGTTTTGCTGATATATTATTGTTAATGATGTGTGCTTTAATTGCGCAGCCGTTCTTATCGATTGAACTTAGTTATTGCTGGGGACAGCAATTTCTAAAATCTGGGAATGGTGGATGACCTTGCCCACCTGTTCTTGCACTTTAGCTGCAATTGTGGAATCACACTTCATTTCAGGGGAGATATTCGAACCAACTTACATTTTCAGTTGAAATATCTGTCTTAGCTTAAGCAATTTTAAAAATTCAGCAAAAATTTTTGAAATATGCCTGTATGTATGTTGTTTGGAATATGCCTATTGATAATCTCAGATTTAGATGTTGCTTCCTTAAACAAATGATTGAATTCATCTTAGGAAGTACATTAAGCTTTGAAAGTTTTGGCATGATGTCACTTGGCATGAGTAGAGATTAGAATTGTTCGTCTGTCTGAAATTATGTGCTAAGATTGATGATATGCCTGATATCTCTGTAAATTCTAGTCTGAAATCATAGCCTTGAGGTTTGAGCCTAGACAGTAAAATTTTTTCTGAGAGGCCTCACTGTACTGACACTCTAGAACTTGGTTTGTTTCTCTACAAGGCATGCATTTTAACTGATATGATAAGGCAAATTGTTCTTAATAGCTCTGGCCATAAAGCTCACCTGTATAATTAATCTTCCATTGTTATCTCTTTGAGGTTTGAACCTATTCATTGGTGATTACCAAATTGTTGCTTAACCTATCCATGATGAACTTACCCTAAGTGAGATTGAACTACTGATTTTTCTCAAAAAGAGAGAAATATCTAAGGTAAGCTCCACTACACTAAGCAGATTGGAAAGGAAAGAAAAAAGAAAAGAGAAAGAGAGAAAGAAAAAGGAAAAAGAAAAACATGCGGATGAAGCAGTGTGAAGAAATTGGTCAAACATAGGAATTGACTTCCCGAAATTCTGTGGGCAAGTTAGTGGAGCAAAAATTGATAAGTTTTCAGTGTCAATCTCATAGCATTTGAAGCCACTCTCCATACAAAATTCCTACCTTAAGCCAGGCCAAATTAAACCCATTGAAAGTCCTTTGATCAGTTAAATGCATGTGTTTGAATCCTTCAATTTTAAGGATATTGAGAATATGATCAAGCCTATGGTAGTGTTTCAGCTGTGATGGTTATGTATGTCTGACACCCTGAAAACACAAGAGTGAGAGTGATATAGTTTGTCTTGGTGAGGGATGTTCAGATTACATTCATGAAATTGCAGAGAATTGATGGCATCATCAGAATTCTTGCAGAATTCAGTCAGGCATGACATAATGGTTTCTTCAAGTGTTTGGTTGATATTGTGTTGAAACGCTGCTGTACGAAGTTCTAAGTTTGAATCAGTTTATTGCTGAGGACAACAATGTTTAAATCTGGGAATTGTTTGATAT
>JAVKPL010004391.1:0-22051 GCA_032173675.1 Gastrolobium villosum
CACTGCACAATTTTTAGAAAGCCAGTCCATACCTAAGATGACTTGAAGACTAACCATGGGTAGACAGATAAAGTCAATTACATAGTCTCGGCCCTCATACTTAAATTCAACGTCCTTGCATATATCGGAAGTACTACATTTTTCTCCCGTAGCTGTAGTTACTTTCATAGGAGGAGAGATTTCATACATTGGCAAATTCAAGCCCACGGCCATAAAATCAGATATGCAAGAATGAGTAGCCCCTGTATCAAATAACACATCTATATCAAAACCATTAATATAGATCGTACCTTTTACCAAATTAGGCGCTTTATCCGCCTGCTGTTGAGTGATAGCATAAACCCGTCCCACAATCTGAGACTCAGGGACAACTGGAGTAGGAACCATCTGAAGAGGTGCAACCCTGACATCTCTCTGAGGACAGTCTCTGGAGTAGTGGCCAGTCTTGCCATATTTATAACAAATCACCTGTCCCGTGGCACACGATCCTCTATGCTCCTTACCACAACCAATACACTTAGGGATCGATGGTCTCTCAGAAGAACCAGTTTTCTTGAATTTATTACCTGATTGTTTCACCTGTAAATTCTTATTTTTATCATCAGATTTCTTGTTCTTCCAGTAATTTGAACCACTGGACTTCTTGGAATCAGACTCTTTAGGATTTCTATTATTTCGCCTCCTGTGAATATCCTCAACAGCCCTACATTGATTAATTAAGGTGGGAAAATCTCTAGAACCACAACATGCAAGACTTTCTGCAATTCTATCATTTAACCCTCTTTGAAATTTTGCAGCTAAAGACTCTGAATCTGGCATAGCTCTCCTGAAGTGAGCATACTTAGCCAACTGATTGAATTTGGCCAGATATTCATCAACAGACATTTCACCCTGCACAAGATCATTATATTCACCTTCCTTCTTTTCTCTAGCATCTCGGGGAAAGTACTTATCAAGAAAGTGCCTCTCAAACAAAGGTCATGTAATAGTGTGACCCTGCAGTTCCAATGGACGAGAAGTATTTAGCCACCAATCACTAGCATCACCTTTCAGCATATAAGTAGCATACAATAGTCTCTGATTATCCGGACATTCCATCACCCTAAAAATCCTCTCTAGATCCTGCAACCATGTAGCAGCAATAATAGGGTCATAACCACCCTCAAAAGTAGGCGGCCGATGCTTCCTGAAAGCATTTAATCGTCTCTCTCTAGCCTCAACATTATCCATTGCAACCGTGTGAACAGATTGTTGTCCAGTATGAATAGTAGCATCACCATGATGACTAGCCTCACCCTCTCCATCCCCGTGCTCTTCATGGAGAGTATGCGGAGATGGAATGGGAGTATATGGTGGAGGAGGTGGCGGCGGCGGTGGAGGTGGAGGTGGTGGGGGCTGATTCCCCGCTCTACCATCTCTCATGGCTCTCAACTCAGCCATCATCTGGTTCATCAAATTTTGATTGGCAGCAATTATATCTTGATTTGTTTTCATAAGAGTTTCATTAGCCTGCCTACTAGTAGCCAGCTCCTGCTGAACACCAGCCAAAGCAGTAGCTATAGGATCAGGTTGATTGGAAGTTGCCCCAACAGTATTCCGAGATCTTAACAAAGTAGCTAACGTAGGATCTGTCTGATCCTCATCTGCTGCCGGAGGTCTCCTAGGAAGAACCATGACTCTGCACATGTTACACAAAGGAATGAGTTGATCAGGCCCACACTAAGTGGTTACACATGCATTATCACAGAAAATCCTAAAAGCCACTCATAACAACACAGTTATTGCAATACATCAAGGAATTCCCTTTTCAAAACTGCTCTGATACCATAAAATGTAACGCCCCGTCTGCAGCCGGTTAATTAACATTCATATGATAGTAAGCGCAGCATGCTTAACTTAATTAATGCGGAAGCTAACTAAATAAATTTTATCTTTTTCCTTATGTATTGCAAACCTTTTTACTTCCATGGCCAAAATAAAACGGACAGCATTTCCTCTGTATTTTGGACTACTAGGGATAATTCCCATTATGATAATCTCCACATGATTGATAGTTTAATATAATCCAGACATATACCATATTACAAATCTAAGTATCCACAAGACCCTGACAATCATGTCAAGTAATATCTCTCATCTGGCCTCTTGCCACGCGATGCCTCGGCACCATCAGCTTCTGTACCTGAAATGGTGATCCCCATAACACGGGGTGAGATAATATAATCACCTCAGTAAGCTAGGGACCCTTGGAGGGCTCCTCCACCCCTAAGCTCACTTCTGGTATAAACACAGTATAAAAATCCATGCATGCATCAGAATATGTATGACAATGCAGTGTGCAAATATAATCCTACTGGCCAGAGAATATAACAAGTATGTATTACGCAAGGAAACACCGTCTTGCAAAATACCGTATGAGGAAACACCGTCTCATACCATGCATAAGGAAACACCGTCTTATGCCTCACACAAGGAAACACCGTCTTGTGTGGCACACAAACATACATACATATACATGCAACATATGACAATTTATTTTCAACATACCATATCAAACTACCATCCTCCCTCGGAGTCTGGTGGAACAAACGGGGGATTAACCCCAAGGACCAAAAGCTTACCTGGCAAGCAATGTCCTCCAATAATTCTCGTGTCCACAGAGTCACGATCTTTTACAAAGTCACAACCTAGTTCCAAGATGTGAATACAATCAGTATTCCAATATACCAGTCTACCACGTTAAATTTCCAAGACTACACATACAAGAAGCCTACAATTGATTTTTATTCCAATTTATCAAAGTGTCCTAAACGGCCATTTCATAAATTTTCTTTTTACGGGAACCAATCCCAAACATATTTAACAAAGGGAATCACCTACAAATCACCCTCAAACTACTCATACCATTTAATCTCAATTTATAAACCCTAAATCATGCATTTTCTCCAAAAACACAAGAGGGAGTTAGGGTAATTACCTTGAGAGCCTTAAATCACTAAGAGAAAGACAATCCAAGCTTCCAACAAGGTCACAACCCTTCCTCAAGCCTTAAATCCGAAAATGGAAGCCATGGGTCTCTCTCTCTTTCTTTCAGCACAACACCATCATGGAAGGGGTAAGGGAAAGAGATGAAGATGGAGGTTGGTGAGTAGATTCTCTTATTTCTCAAAGGATTGGTTGAAACCAAATGGAGAGAAGGAGAAGAAGTTCTCCTTTGCTTCTTGCAGCCCACAGACGCGTGAAGGGAAAAGAAGAACGAGACGTACGTGAGGCAGGAAGGAAATGAAGCATTTCTAAACTTAAGTATGTAAGTTACTTTAATTGGGTAAAGTCTTATCTATCTACGCACCTCCATTCACTACCAAACTTTACACATTGGTTTACAATATTCTTATGGTAATATTTACCATTTTACTTTTTACTTTCGGGTAACTTTATTTACCCGCATTTTTACCACTTAACTGTCATTTTAACTCCTTTTTCACCTAAGGTGACTTTATTTCTTTTTCTTTTACTTCTCTTATAATTATTCCTCAATTTCATGATTAAAATCAATAGGTAATTATTAAATCCAACACTATATGTGAGGGTTATTATATCACACAGGCTTTTATTTTTTGTAAATAAACCAGGCAACAGGCCAATATTATATTCATGACAGGTAACAGGCTAAGGTCAGTCGGACACGTTTAAATACAAGCTTGACCCGTTAAGATCAAAGCTCGGCTCTGCTCGGCCCGTTAACATCCCTAGTTACATGAAAGGTTTCTTTTCAACTTTTTTACCTTATAGCTTGTTTCATTACGAATGATTTAGAAGAGGTTGAAAGTTATATTTGCTTAAATGCTTCATCAGAACTCAAGTAGGAGAATTTCTCTCTCTCTCTCTCTCTTTCTGACACAACATATTGCCATATAAGGTGATTAAAAAAACGGTTACATTGTTTTACCATTGTATGTGAAGAAAAATTCCGACCTGTTCTTACTGTGCATATATGCTATCAATGGTGCAAAAGAGTTGCCACTAATTAGCGCGTTTCTCATGATACAGCGATCATTACAGTTTCAGTGTCCTACTTTCATGACGTGTCTGTCCTATTTATGCTTCTTTAAATAGATCTAAATTCCGTGAATCAACTTATGGTGGATTTTGAGTACAAAATTTTATGCCTTGTTCGTTTAAATGAGCATTATACTATTCTTCTGGACAGATATATTTTCTTGTATGAGACTATAACAAAATCAAAGTTTGAGATGCTATTGACTGAGGTAATCCATATACCAATATTCTTTTTTAATTATATTTATTGTGGTATCACTATAATGTAGAACTTAAAATAAAAACAACTATTTTCTTGTGGAGAAGACAAAACTTGTATTTCTCTTTTTCTTGTGATATGTTGCTTACAATATGGATTAGTTTATATGAAACTAGATTGCCTTTTCATGAACCAAACATTAAATTAGCCATAAACCACAAAACTAAACTTCCAACTCTTGGCCTCTCTAACTCTTGGCCTTTCACTTTCTCACAACTCTTGGCCTTTCACTTTCTCACAACTCTTGGCCTTTCACTTTCTCACAACTCTTGGCCTTTCACTTACCTAAACACATGACTGCTTAATTAAGACTATTAAATATAAAACTAACAAAACATTTAAAGTTTATTCAACAATTCTCCTTCATAAACTTAAATGGTTCTGCCATCTTTCATCCCAAGCATCTTCTTGCAATTGTTGAGCAGCAACGTCGGTAGTGGCTTTGTGAAGATGTCCCCGACTTGCTCTTGACTGGTCACGTGTGTTAGCTCCACATTTCCTTCCTTTACTTGATCCCGGATGAAGTGAAATCGGACGTCAATATGCTTGCTTCTTTCATGATTTACCGGGTTCTTGGCTAGATCTATAGCCGACTTATTGTCAATTCGGATCACAATTTGACCGACTTGTTTTTCCTCCAACTTGCTTAGCAAATTCCTGAGCCACATTGCATGACAAACACACCAAGATGCAGCTACATATTCAGCTTCACATGTCGACAGTGTCACAATAGGTTGCTTCTTCGAAATCCAGGTGAATGTCGTGTTGCCCATGAAAAACACATAACCAGCCGTGCTCTTTCGATCATCTACGTCTCCACACCAATCACTGTCAGAATATCCAGTCAACTTGTATTTTTCCGAGCTCGAGTAGTGTAACCCGTGTGAAACTGTACCTTAAACATACCTCAGAATTCTCTTTACCGCCTTCCAATGTGTGTATCTCGGCTCCTCCATGAACCGACTTACTATGCCGACACTTAACGAGATATCCGACCTCGTGCATGTGAGATAACGTAGGCTTCCCACCAAACTTCTGTACTTGCTTGCATCAACACGGTCTCCTCCATCAAACTTAGAGAGTTTTGAACCGGGTTCCATTGGTGTTGAAACTGGGTTGCAATCTTCCATCTTGTACTTCTTCAAAATCTTTTTTGCATAAGCCTCCTGTGAAACGAAGATTCCCTTCTCATTTTGTTTTACTTCCAAACCAAGAAAGAACTTCATCAAACCGAGATCTGTCATTTCGAACTCTCTTGTCATTGTGCTCTTGAACTCTTGTATCATCTTGGCATTGTTTCCCATAAAAATGAGGTCGTCAACATAAAGAGCCACAATTAACAAGTCTCCTCCATTTTTCTTGACATAAACAGCATGTTCATATGGACATTGTTCAAGTCCATTCTCCTTGAAATATTTGTCAATACGAGCATTCCATGCCCGTGGTGCTTGCTTCAACCCGTAAAGTGCTTTCTTCAATCTCAGCACCTTCTTCTCTTCTCTTGCCTTCATGTAGCCCGGCGGTTGTTCCACATAAACTTCTTCTTCAAAAACACCATTCAGAAATGCCAACTTTACATCCATTTGATGCATTGGCCATCTGTATTAAGCAGCCTGTGAGATGAGTAGCCGGATTGTCTCCATCCTTGTAGGGGCAAACACCTCATCATAGTCAATTACAGCCTTCTGCTTATAACCTTTTGCAACTAGTCGAGCTTTATATCGTTCTATCTCCCCTTGAGCATTCATCTTCTTCTTGAACACCCACTTCACTCCAATGGGCCGACTTCCTTCTGGTAGCTCGGCTAACTCCCATGTGTTATTTCGGTCAATGGCTTCTATCTCCTCATCCATGGCGTCTTGCCATTTCTTATCTCGGATGGCTTCTTCAAAACTTATGTTCTCAGAGTCTGCAAGAAGACAAAAAAAATGTACCTCACTTGTTGACTCATATATGTCTTGTATGCTTCGCATCCTGGGTTGTCGTACCTCATCTTCATCATCAGAAGCTTCAGGACTTGCCGGGTTGATAATTTGTGTTGAGATTCCGTCTTCAAAGTTTACCTCAGAAGAATTGTTCCAGTCCCACTCATTTGCTTCATTGAGCTTTACATCTCTGCTTACTATGACTTTCTTGTTGACGGGGTCAAACAGCTTATACCCCTTTGTTTTTTCATCATATCCAATAAAAACATATTTCTTGCTTTTATCCTCGAGCTTGGTTCTGAGCTGGTCCGGTATGTGTGCATAGGCTATACTGCCAAAAACTCTGAGATGAGCCACTGAAGGCTTTTGACCGCTCCATGCTTCCTGTGGAGTTTTATCATCCAAGTTCGAATGTAGACATCGGTTCTGCACATACACAGCACACTGCACAGCTTCCGCCCAAAACTCCTTCGGCATCCTTTTGTTCTTCAGCATTGACCGAACCATGTCAAGAATAGTCTGGTTCTTCCTTTCAGCCACGCCATTCTGTTGTGGTGAGTATGGTGCTGTTAGAAACCTCCTTATCCCTTGTTCCTCACAAAACGACATAAATGCCGTTGAAATATATTCCCCACCTCTGTCAGACCGCACCGATTTGATATAGCTTCATGTTGCCTTCTCAATCATCACCTTGAACCTTTTGAACACATCAAACACCTCGGACTTCTCCTTCACAAAGTAAACCCAAGTTTTCCGTGAGAAATCATCAATAAAGGAAATAAAATACTTCTTACCGCTGAAGGAACCCAGATTGATGGGTCCACACAAGTCGGTATGTATTAGTTCCAGAGGTTGCTTAGCCCGGAATCTTGCCATCTTCTGAAACGTGGTCCTGGCATGCTTGCCAAGTACACAACTCTAACAAAACTTTCCTTCAAAGTTGATGCCAGGTAACCCTTCCACCATCTTCTTCTTTGCCAACTCGGTTAGACCACCATAATGTAGGTGACCAAACCGGAGATGCCAAAGTGACGCCTTATCTTCCACCTCAGCTTGTAAACATTCAACCTGTATACATTTCAGATTTAGTTTATACATACGATTCTTACCCATTTGAACCCGAACTATCAGCCGACCTTGCTTATCTTTCAAATACAATACCCGGTCTTTCTTAATAACCGAGTAACCTTTCTCCATCAGTTGACCCATGCTTAAAATATTGCTTTTTAGGTCGGGTACATAGTACACATCTCGAATTGAGCCAATTAACCCGTCCTTTTGTAGGAAACAGATCGTACCTCAGCCTTTTACCTCAACCTTTGAGGCATCCCCGAACGAAACATGTCCGGTTTCCACCTTTCTCATCTCCTTGAAGAAGTGCTTATGTCCGCACATGTGGTTGCTCGCACCCGTGTCAAGATACCACTCCATGTCATCGTCTGGACTTCCTTTACTGTGTGTCATTAACAAGACACCATCCTTTATCTCGCCTTCTGTGGCTAGGTTGGACGTCTCCTCCACCTTTTTCTCCTCTCTGCATTCTCTTGCGAAATGTCCGACTTTGCCACAGTTGTAACACTTGTCCGAGTTACAATCTTTTGCATAGTGACCAAACTTTCCACATTTGTAAAACTCGATGTTTGAATAATGTGACCGACCTCCTCGTCGACCTCTTCCTCTCCAGTTTTGTTGATTTGACTGTCCTACCTCATCACTATACACTTCTTGACTTCGGCCTCGACCTCTACCACCACGGCTAGTACCTCGTCCACCGCGGCCACGTCCTCTACCTCGAAAATTTTGAGAATAGAGCATCTTCTCATCTTTAATTGTTGCTTTGGTCTGAAGTGCCTGCTCAAGAGTTTCCTCCTTCTTCTTCTTTCTTTGTTCATGCGCTTCAAGGGAACCCGCCAACTCGTCAATGGTGAGTGTAGACAGGTCCTTGGACTCCTCTATGGCACAAACCACGTTTTTGAACTGGTCTGTCAAAGATCTCAAGATTTTCTCCACCACTCTGGTGTCAGATATATCTTCTCCATTCCGTTTTAACTGGTTCACAATTCCTTGAACCCGGGCAACGAACCCGGATACTCCTTCCGTGTCCTTCATCTTCATTCCCTCCAACTCGGCACGAAGGGTTTGAAGCCGGACTTGTTTAACCCGGTTAGCTCCTCTATAGACATTTGCCAAGATGTCCCAGGCTGCCGTTGAGGTCTCACAATTTGCTATCTTCTCGAACCCGAATTCGTCTACAGCTCGGAAGAGCATGAATAACGCCACCTTGTCTTTTGTACGCGTCTCTTTCAACGCTTTGGTTTGAGCCGCCGAATGGCCTCCAGTGTCCTGTGGTTCTACAAAACCTGCTTGAACATTCTCCCAAGCGTCCTGGGATCCGAGAAGAGCCTTCATCTGGATGCTCCAATTCTCGTAGTTCTCCTTCGTCAACTTAGGTAGTGCCATATCACTCCCCCTCTCCTTCTTGTGGAGAAGACAAAACTTGTATTTCTCTTTTTCTTGTGATATGTTGCTTACAATATGGATTAGTTTATATAGGCACTAGATTGCCTTTTCATGAACCAAACATTAAATTAGCCATAAACCACAAAACTAAACTTCCAACTCTTGGCCTCTCTAACTCTTGGCCTTTCACTTTCTCACAACTCTTGGCCTTTCACTTTTTCACAACTCTTGGCCTTTCACTTTCTTACAACTCTTGGCCTTTCACTTACCTAAACACATGACTGCTTAATTAAGACTATTAAATATAAAACTAAAAAAGCATTTAAAGTTTATTCAACATTTATAATGTAATCAATACTAATATAAGTTAGTTTCTTCTCGCAGGAGCCAATACATGACCGAATTTCACTAAATGTTACATATGCTCTATCATCTTTAAAGTAGCCCTGGACTTTGAGGGGCCCTCCTTTAGCTCTGGATTTTAAGGATCTCTTACTCAAAAATATATTTAAAATTAAAAATATAGTTAGAACTTTAATTTGACGGAGAACTTCTCCAAACAAGTTTTTATTTTCTGTATTCTAATGTATAACTTAAAACAGAAAGACAGAAGAAGCTTCATTTTCTTCGAAATCAAACTTGTTTCTGGAAATTCATGAAAACAGTTTTCAGAAATTTGTCACCTTGTGATTTTTTTTTTGTCCCCATGAGTAAACTGCTTTGAAAGCACAGCCAAATGAGTCCTTTGCCTTGTATATTTTCTCAGTACGAGAAGTAAATATTATTTGTTCTGTATGAGAAGTTGTTTGCTCGTGTTACTACATGCTGCAATTTTTCTTTTTCTTTTTTAATCTACTTTCTGGTTTATTTGCCATTCCGCCAGAGGGAGGGCGGGGAATGTAGGTGAAGTTACTTGTACATTATTTTTTCGGGCTGTTACACTTTCTTATGTGGTATAATGCTTGCTAGTAATTTCAGTTATTCTCTGTTATAACTTTTATATTATGATAAATAAATTTTAAATTTTGATGGTAACTTTAAAAATTGCCAGCATAGAATATCATTGGATGCCATGTAGCATAAAAGAGAGATGTCAAAATGATGTTGCAGGTGCATCGAATACAATAGAACATTTTCATCATTTTACATTACCCTGAAAGCAGTCCTTGCTGCTACTCCCTTAAGGTACATCAACGTTACAGAAGATTCATCCAAATGTTATAGGACGTAACTCATTGGCTGGATAACAAGGAGTACTTCTCGGACTTACGTTCCATCATTTGACCAGATACAAATTCATCTTCTTATAAGAGTGGCCTCAGCTTTACTAGTAGGTTTTTTTTTTAGTGTTGGAGAGAGAGAGAGGGAGATGGGGGGAATGGCTGACGCTTTTCTTTGCGTATATGCATGAAGTTTTAGGATTTGAATTATTACTATTATTATTTTCTTAGAGTTTCCTTTGAGAACGTGATGGTGTCATGCAATAGGAATGAATATATTCGAGAGTGATATTATCAACGGTTAGAAATATATTGATTGTAATTAGGGTTTTTTATTTCATTATGTAATTAGGGTTTCCTTATTTCATTAGGATTTTTTATTAGGTCTGATTGTATTAGGTTTGGGCTTAGCCGATTAGTATGTCTATATATATTGTACATCCTTCATTATACACACAGTTTTATTTCAAATGTTCCTCTCTTCTCTCTCATTATTTAATATGGTATCGAGAGTCTAAGGAACTTTGAAAAAAAAAAAAAATTCCGGTGAACCTATTGTTCATTGTCTTTTAAATTTTTTCCGGAACTATCTCATTGTCAGTTTTCGGACGTTTTCTCTCCGTATACTGCCCAGCACCTCTGCCTCGTCTAGCACCACCGTTCGTTGACCTTTTTCGGCGATCCACATACTGGCGTGCTCGTCTCCTTGCGTAGGTTCTGGATCTGGTCTTGTTTTGGTGTTTGGACCTCTTTTTGCGTTGACGCACAGATCCCTTTTCTACCGGTTAGTTGTGTGATCTGACTTTCTGATTTTTTTTATCTTGATTATGGACTCTCCTATCTCTACTATTTCTGGGTCTCGAGCTGGACAAAAGTCCGAGTCTACTATTTTTTCAAATTATATTCTTGCTCCACTGAGTGTGGATAAATTGGATGGATCCAACTATGATACTTGGTCATCCGATCCGCGCCTTTGGTTGGACGGACATGATTATACATTCCATCTCACCACTAAGGCTGAATCTGTGACGGCCACTGAGCGCACACGATGGAAGATGATTGATTCTCAGTTGTGTAGTCTCATTAAGGTACTTTTCATCCGTCAATTAAGCAGATTTTTCGACCTGCTAATACCTGTGAAGCTATTTGGAGTCAGGCGAAAGCACTGTCTATGAAGCACCGACACTTCAAAAATCCTGACGTGTCGTGTCCGACACTTCCCGACACTCCAACACGCGTTATAGAAATTCAAAAAAAGGTTCAAATGTTGCGTTGCGTTGAGTTTTTAGTTCCAATTATTAGATTCGTTGGATTACGATTACCATTTTATTGAGTTTAATATAAATATCTCGGATATTTATGTTTCTTTGCAAAATTGATGAATATTATAAGTTTGGTATCATTTTTTGTTAAATTATTGAATATTAAATATAATATACACTACATAAATAAAAATATTATTTAATATCAAAACGTGTCCTAATGTGTCGAAATCTAACATTTTTAAGAATTAACGTGTCGGAGTGTCGTGTCGTATCGTGTCAAGTGTCCCGTGTCGGTATCGGTATCGGTGCTACATAGAGCACTGTACACCAATGATACATAGAGACTCTATGGTGTGTGTCAGAAATTGATGACTACATTTGCTCCTCGGGACTTCAATTGTCCTATGACTAAATATTTGGGGAAAACTCAAAGTTTACTTCATGATCTCAACGAACTTTTACCTCTCTCTGGTGATGTTATTAAGGAACAGGAACAACGTAATACATTGTTTATGTTGTTCATTTTATATGGTTTGCCTAACCATTTGTCTCCCAATTGGGATCAAATTTTGGGATCTACTACAGTTCCTACTCTGGATTCCGTGATGTCTACCTTGCTTAGGATTCCTTCTAAGCCCACTACGTCACCATCACCTCCTATGATGCAAAAACCTCCAGTGGATTCTGTTGACTCTTCCGCTCTTGTTGCTCAAGGGTATGGTCATGGACATAAATTCTCTAAAGGAAAGCTATTATGCACTCATTGTCATCAGACCGATCATACTGTTGACCGTTGTTGGAAACTTCATGGAAGGCCACCTCCACCTCCTCGGAATGCTCATGTTGCTCAGGCTTTCTCTAGTACCTCTGCTCCAGGGTTACCTTCCGATGCAGAACCTCCAGCTGCTCTTCTTAACGAATTTGTGACTTGGTGGTCGGAGAAGCAAACATCAGGTCCTACAGCATCCATTGCTCCCACTGGTAATTCTTTTGCTAGAATCTCTCAGTTGCAATCTATAGGCCCTTGGACTCTTGATTCTGGGGTTTCTGATCACATTTATGGTAATAAGTCATTATTCACTTCCCTTTGTACTACTGGTTCTTTTCCCACTATTACCATGGCCAATGGGTCTCTGGTCCAATCACGGGGGATTGGCACGGTTCTTCTTTTACCTAATTTATCTTTGGATCATGTTCTCTATGTTCCCGATTCTCCTTTTAACTTACTTTCTGTTAGTCGTTTGACAAAATCCATTGACTGTGTTGTTTCTTTTACTAAAATCTCTGTCATCTTTCAAGATCGGAGTTCGGGGAAGGAGATTACCAAAAGATGTGAGTCTCAAGGCCTCTATCAACTATTTCCCTCTTCTTCAGCCTGCTCCGCTGTGGATTCTCCTCTTACTATACATGCTCGTATGGGCCATCCTAGTCTTGTCAAGCTTCAGAAGATGGCTCCACATTTATCGTCTCTTTCTAATTTAAATTGTGAGTCTTGTCAGTTTGGGAAACATACTCGTAGTACATTCCCGAGTCGTCTTAGTCGTCAAGCTGTTTCTCCTTTTTCTGTGGTCCACTCTGATATTTGGGGACCAAGTCGTCATTCTTCTACTTTAGGATTTAAGTATTTTTTTACTTTTATTGATGATTATTCTAAATGTACTTGATTATTTTTAATGAAAAATCGGTCTGAGTTATTTTCTATTTTTCAGTTATTCTACAATGAAATAAAAACTCAATTTGGTATTCTTATTCTTACTTTTCATAATGATAATGCATGTGAGTACTTATCTCATCAATTTCAACTTTTCTTTTCATCTCATGGCATTCTTCGTCAAACATCTTGCCCTCATACACCCCAACAAAATGGTGTAGCTGAGCGCAAGAATCGTCATCTGGTTGAGACCACTCGTGCTTTGTTAATTGATGGCAATGTTTCATACACATTTTGGGGTGATGTTGTACTTACTGCATGCTATCTCATTAATCGCATGCCATCATCTGTTCTCAATCATAAGGTACCTCACTTTATTTTATTTCCCCATCAAGTCTTATATCCTTTGACTCCATATGTGTTTGGTTTTACGTGTTTTGTTCATCATCTTGGTCTAGGTTTGGATAAATTAGCTCCCAAGTCTCATAAATGTGTCTTTCTGGGTTATCCTCGGTCTCAAAAGGGTTACCGTTGCTACTCTCCAACTTTACGTCGATACTTTATCTGGGCAGATGTTTCCTTTTTTGAATCAGTTCCCTTTTTTGGATCTTCTACTACTCCTGTGGACACTGACTCTGTCCCAGTCGACTCTTTTGAATACCTTCCATCTTTACATGTCCATGTTTCTGACTCTCCTTCTGCCACCTCTTCTCCTGATGAGATCGAACATAGTTCGTCAGATGTTTCTATGAATTCACATTCAACTGCATTTCATCCCTCGGCTTCGGTCCCACCTTCGGATAGTGACCTTCCCATTGCTCTTCGTAAGGGTACTCGTGATACTCGCCCTCCAGCCAGGTATACAGTCAATATTAGTTACCATCATCTTTCTACATCATATTTTGAATGTTTTTTCTCTTTGTCCTCTGTATCTGTTCCTAAGACTACAGGTGATACACTTTCACATTCGGGATGGAGACAAGCTATGATTGATGAAATGAGTGCTCTTCATCATAATGGAACATGGGATCTGGTTCCTCTTCCATCTGGGAAATTTGTGGTTGGTTGCAGATGGATTTATGCTGTTAAGGTCGGACCTGATGGTAAAGTAGATCGTCTTAAAGCTCACCTGGTGGCGAAGGATTTTGGATTGAATTTTATTGATACTTTTTCTCCTGTGGCGAAAATGTCTACTGTTCGCCTCTTTATTGCCATGGTTGCTATTCGCCATTGGCCTCTCTACCAACTTGATATCAAGAATGCTTTTCTCCATGGTGATCTTGAGGAGGAAATTTATATGGAGCAACCTCCTGGATTTGTTGCTCAGGGGGAATCGGGTCTTGTTTGTTGTCTTCGTAAGTCTCTCTATGGCCTCAAACAATCTCCAAGAGCTTGGTTTGGCAAATTTAGCAGTGTTGTTCAATAATTTGACATGACTCGGAGTGAAGCTGATCATTCTCTCTTTTATCGTCATTCCACTTCTGAATCTATTTACCTGGTGGTATATGTGGATGATATTGTCATCACAGGTAGTGATCGGCAAGGGATCACTCAATTGAAACAAAATTTATGTCATCATTTTCAGACTAAGGATCTTGGGAAACTCTAATACTTCTTGGGAATCAAGGTGGCCCAATCTAAAGCTGGCGTTGTGATATCTCAGAGGAAATATGCTCTGGATATTCTTGAAGAAACTGCTCTGTTAAATTCAAAGACTGTTGATACTCTTATGGATCCAAGTATCAAGCTTCTACCAAATCAGGGGGAGCCCTTTCCAAATCCTGAGCAGTATAGAAGATTGGCTGGAAAACTGAACTACCTCACAGTCACTCGGCCTGGTATTTCATTTGCAGTGAGTGTTGTAGTTAATTTCTTAATTCTCCAAGTCAAGAACATTGGAATGCAGTCATTCGTATTCTTAAGTATATCAAGGCATCTCCAGGAAAAGGCCTTGAATATGAAATAAAGTGTAGTTGCCAGATCAAGTGCTGAAGCAGAATACTGCTCCATGGCGACTACTACTTGCGAGCTCATCTGGCTTAAACAACTTCTCAGAGAGCTTAAGTTTGGAGACACTGGACAGGAAACTTCTACAACACTGAGTGCAACGTGAATATAATAATTAGAGATAATTCAGTCTTCAAAATTAACACTGTACCGCGGTGGTACATATAAGATGTGTCTCATGGAGGGAGAAATATGTTGATATAGGCGTGACTATAGTGGTAATCTCTGATACCCCGACACAACATTTTTTTGAAAAGATGTGTGTCAGACACCGACGCGTTCTGACACGCGTCCGTCACGTGGTCAATATTTTGGGACACGTGGTTAACTCTCAGACACGCTCAGACATATTTTTCTGACACGCAGTCAACTTTTTTCGACACGTGGTCAATGCTCTGACACGTTTTTTTTTTTTTTTTGTCTTAACTTTTCTTTATTAACTAAAAAAAATCATTTATGAATCAATTTATTTCTGTTATGAAATCTGACATGAAAAATTAAAAAGGTACAATCTTTTTATATATTTGTGTTATAAAATTTGAATATTTGATTGGTTATATGACTTATTATTAATTGTTATATGTATTAAATATAAATTACATTATATATATATTAAAAATATTATTTAATATCAAAACGTGTCTCAACGTGTTTAAATATGCCATTTTTTAGAATTATCGTGTCGGCGTGTCATGTCCCGTGTCAGTGTCCGTGCTGAGATCTGATAAATAATAATATTTTTTAAGAATCCTTCAAAACCCATCATGTTAAAATTACATGGATATCCGAAATACTTACTGAGATATGATAAATAATAATATTATAAAATTATAACAAATGAAAATAGTGTTAAACATAGTCTTTTTGTAATATTTGCTGATATCCGAAATATTATTTTATAAAATAATAATATCCAAAAAATTACGACGTCGTTTTGGGGCGGAAATCATAGTGTTTTTTTATTTTAATTTATTTAAGGGTTATAATAGTCTTTATTTTTATAATTTTTTAGGATTTTAATACCAAAACGATGTCGTTTTGTGAATAAATGCATATGACTTTTCTGCATTAACTGCAGAAATATTTTTCCCGTTAAAGTTACAACCAATGTTACTACCAATCAATCTCACCGTTAGATTGGTAGTAGCGATCCTACGGTCCTCATTGGTCTCTTAAACATCCCATCTGTCATCGTTTCTCTCTCTCCCCCTTCTCTCTCTCACTATACACTCTGCCACCGCCGCCCATAGCATCCGTCGACGGTGAAATCCGCTTGAAAATTCTAAAGTAAATAATGAGTGCATATTGAGTGTTTGCATATGAGTGCAGATCCACGGTGAAATCCGCTTGTAAATTCTAAAGTGAATGTGCTGCTGCAGCAACCATGTACTGGAGCACGCAGAGGGTGTCTTCGGGCATAAAATTTGTTCTCCATAAACACGTGAAATCCATAACATATCGAGCAAGATAAAAGGATTTATACAACAAATATTAATCGAACTAGAACCGCGATAATTGATCTTCCGACAGAAACCCTAGCTCGTAAAGAAGAGACAAAATCTTGAATCAAAAAATCGAATCTGGTAAAGAAGAGATAGATACATACGCAAGTGCTCGAATCAGGTAAATCGAATCTCGAATCAAAAGCCGCGATAATTTTCCACATTCGGCGGATGCAACGGCAGCGGCGCGACGGAGGCAGGCGGCGCCATCGACGGACGCTATGGTCGGCGGCGACAGAGTGTATAGTGAGAGAGAAGGGAAAAGAGAGAAGGGGGAGAGAGAGAAAAACGATGACATATGGGCTATTTAAGAGACCAATGAGGACCGTCGGATCGCTACTACCAATCTAACGGTGAGATTGATTGGTAGTAACATTGGTTGTGACTTTACTTGGTTATCACAATATCCTATCCCTTATCTAATTTTTTTTTCTGTGTTTTTTGTTTGTTTGGTCTTTAAGCCTTTTTGTCTACAAAAAAAAATTATATAAATATGGAGTATAAGAAGAATATAATTAGTGGCCACCTTCCAAATATGCAAAGTTTTGGTTTAAATTTAGAGAGAGAACCGTACAATTCCAACAAATTAAATTGCATTGTTTTAACGGGGAATGTCATGTTATTACTTTTTTAAGTGCAAAATTAATGAAAATCCAAAAAATAAAATTAATTAAAAAATCCAAAAAATAATACACTCAGGATTCAAAATCATTTTAATTGCATTAATTAATGAATATTTACATATTTTTATGATGTAAATTTTATATTATTACTTTTTTTAAAAGATTGATATATTTGAATCTTTTAAAAAAGAGTTGTATAAGGAAAAAACAAAGTATAAAAATTGAGGGGATATTCTTACTACCAAAAAAATTCACTCCCACCCCACTACCTCCATAATCACCATTATTAGTATTTTTTTCTTTTCAAAAACTTCTCAGCACTCTCTCTCTTTAATTCAATAATAATTACGAAGGTAGTGAGTTTTTTGATAGTAAAAATATTCCTTTTATATAAAAATTGTTAGAAAAAAAATAAGAACAACGTAAGAATGAGAAACTATATATAAAATGGGAATATTAGCCTCGTCATATATACAAAGTACGCGAGGTTCAATTTATTTTAAAAAAATAAATAAATGTTGACACTTTTTGATGTATGACTAGGAGGGGTATCTATACCAGTACCACTATATAAAGTCAAGATAGTTTTGCTTTGAAATCTCAGTTACGGAATTTTCTAAAATGGTTCCGGACCAAATGAAACAGCCATGCTCCCTCTCACAGACAGTTTTTATTTTATCCCTGCTTTTATAACAAAATTCCCATTTTGCCCCCTATATAAAACAGGGTTCACTTGCTCCGGGATCATGGAATATCTGCTCCTCAATTACTCAAAAAGTCTTTTTTTAAGTTTTTTTTTTTAGCTTTAACTTATAAGTAGCTTATAGCTTAAAAATAAGAGGATCCAAACAGGTAGGTTAGGTTATAGACTTTGGTTTAAATAGGTCAAGTCTGGAAAAAAAAAAAGCTTTAGGCCTGGTCTATCCTATTAACCTATGTAGGCTCAAATTACAAGTCTAACCTGACCTATATTTAAAAAATAAAAAACTTGGCCTAAGCTTATTAACCTGTTTAAGCCTATTAAACATTCAATAATTAAAATAATATTACTTTATTATTCAATAATTAACCTGTGTAGGCTTATAGTCCCCACATGTACAAAAAAAGCCTATAACCTGCTTTCTAATATATATTTTTAAAAGCAAAGGCATGTTCTATTTGACTATTTGTAATAGGCTAAGTCTTATCTAATATAGGTTAGGTCGTAGGCCTCTGTAGGTCGACCTAGTCCATTTACACCCCTACTCAAAACCTTTGTTCACTACTATCTAAGCAGACTTAAGAAAAAAAGAAGCAAGATATTATAGACCTATCTTATGCACTCATAGGGGTGTAAATGGGCTATGTCGGCCTACAGGGGCCTACAGCCTAGCCTATATTAGGCCAGACTTGACCTATTACAAATAGTAAATTGGAATAGGCTTAAAAAACTTATTTAGAAAATAGATCATAGGCTTTTTTGTACATATCGAGCCTATAAGCCTATAGGTCAGCCCATATCATATTATTTATTTTAAATAAAATAAATAAAAATATTATTTATTTTAAATAAAAATATTATTTAATAATTTTGAATAATAAAGTAATATTATTTTAGTTATTTTTTAATTATTGAATGTTTAAAAGGCTTAAACAAGCTACCAGGCCTAGGCCAAGCCTTTTATTTTCTAAATATAAGTTAGTCTAGACTTGTAATTTAGGGTTAACATAGGCTAACAGGCCCAGGACAGATCCAATGTTTTGTACACATGCCTGATTTATTCAAGGCAAAGCCTAACTTATTTACACCCCTATGCACTCATATCTCAATAACTTCACAACAAACGACTAGGTTAGAGAGAGAAAGATAACAACTTTATGCATCATTAGGAAATAGAGGATAATTACTCCAAAACAAACAATCTCCGCATTTACAAGTAATCCGTCTATAAATAAGTAATTAAAGCAACCAAGTATACTTTATATACTCCATTACTTCTCCTTTTTTGAAGATACTATGCTCCATTACTTTTAGTCACATGCCTCACACTGTGACTATGTTGTTTTCCTTTGGGCAAAGTGATATGCATCCCTTACCATGTCTCTCTCGGATATCGAGAACTGTATTGATCACATAAATTCACTAACCTCTGTTTAGACATTATCAATCCAATTGGATCGAACAAAAGAAAAAGAAAAGAAAAGAAATCATATTATTTTTATTGACTTTGTACAAATTAGTCTTAAAAATTGATTTTGCAAATCAACAAACTTTCAATAGTGATATAATTATTATAGGACACTAGGATGACAAGTAGGGGTGTTAACGGGCCGAGCCGAGCTTTGATCTTAACGGGCCAAGCTTGTATTTAAACGTGTCCGACTGGCCTTAGCCTGTTACCTGTCACGAATATATTATTGGCCTGTGGCCTGATTTATTTACAAAAAATAAAAGTCTGTCTTAGTCTGTTAGCATGTTAAAAAATAAAAATAAGATAACAAAATTCCACAAAAAATCAATTTTCAGATAGAAACCTTAGCTTCCAATTTGCAGCAATAATTTACAAAGTCTACAATAAAAAAATATAAAGTGAGAGAAGGAAAATAACATTTTATATTATCTTAGCCCATTATAAAAAAAGTGCAAAAAAAAAAAAAAAATTGACACAAACAAGCAGTGCACAGTGGAACGAATGAGTTTTTGTGGGTTTGTTTGTGTGAAGGAGGATGAAGGATAATATAGAACAGCACTAGTAATTCCATAAATATACATAAATCCAATATATATCCAAATAGCATAATATAGAACAAAATCATTCAAAAATTCTGTTAAACCAATAAAATGGGCTGAAATAAATTGATGAGAGAGAGAGTTATTACAAGTAGTATAAAAAATATAAATAAATATTTATATATTAGGCTAGCCCGGGTGGCTCTAAGGCCGAGCTTTTGAATTAGAGCCTGAGGCCTTTTTATTAAACGAGCTTTTATACAAGTCAAAGTCTGGTTCTAACACGAGCTTTTATTAAACGAGCTGAGGCCTTTACGAGCCGAGCCAAAGGCTCCTGAAAGGCCCCTGGCTCGTTTACCACCCCTAATGACAAGTATGAATTGATGACTCAAAACAATTGAGGTGATGGCAACGTTAAGGAAAACTTCGGTTAGAATAAGGTACAGTGCTTCACATTACCCACTACAAAAGATAACTATTAAGAGTTTTACCAAAAATAAAAATAAAATTTAAGTGGCATTTTTCATAAAAGGCTGTGAAAAATATAAAGTCAAATACATTTTTTTCCAATTTTAATAAATAATGTGCGAATAGACTCACGTAATCCTGAAAATATTTTTCTTGTGCTTCGGGGGGCATTTGATAAGGGAGAAATGGGGCAACTTTAAGGAAGACTTCGATTAGAATAAGGTACAGTGCTTCACATTACCCACTACAAAAGATAACTATAAGAGTTTTACCAAAAATAAAAATAAAATTTAAGTGGCATTTTTCATAAAAGGCTGTGAAAAATATAAGTCAATTACATTTTTTTTTCCAATTTTAATAAATAATGTGCGAATAGACTCGCGTAATCCAGAAAATATTTTTCTTGTGCTTTGGGGGGCATTTGACAAGGGAAAAATCAGGAAACGTTAAGGAAGACTTCGGTTAGAATAAGGTACACTGCTTCACATTACTCACTACAAAAGATAACTATAAGAGTTTTACCAAAAATAAAAATAAAATTTAAGTGGCATTTTTCATTAATGGCTGTGAAAAATATAAGTCAATTACATTTTTTTTCCAATTTTAATAAATAATGTGCGAATAGACTCGCATAATCCTGAAAATATTTTTCTTGTGCTTTGGGGGCATTTGGTAGGGGAGAAATTTTTTTACCAGAAAAATACAATTACTAAGAATATGGTGAGAAAGTGAGTTTGGTAGGAAAGTTAAAAAAAGTTATTTAGTTGTCCGAAATATTATCGGGAAAGTGGTTTTGTTACACAGTGTTTTTGGTCCTCTTTCTTCCATTTAACAGGTTATATTTGAATACCATGTTGGAAGTGGCAGTGTTGCACAGTATTTTTTATCCCAATTTCCACACAATTGTCTAAAGCTGGGCAAATCAGTTTGCTAGCAAAAATTTTGAATGTCTTCTATCAAACAATGACATCATAGAATACCAATCTCAGATACATGGATATCTTGAAAGAAAACTTCTACCAAACACTACGTTGGGATTTTTGTCCCACTTTACAATGTCATTATTCTGTGATGCAGATAAGCATGAATTTATTAATTAAAAATAAATAAATAAGAAGTTATCCTTCTACCTTGTTTCGATGTATCAATTAGAAATCACCCTTTGCTTTCGATGTATCAATTAGAAATCACCCTTTGCCTAATTGTAAGATGGAATTAGTAATAACTACAGTAAATTGATACTTATTTATAAGACTTTGAGTATGTGAGAATAAGAGCATACATTTGATCCTCCGAAATACTGAACCCGCCTCGAACAGGACTAACTACCTCCCGTAAAAAATACATGTGATTTATCCCAAAAAAAGGAAAAAACATATACTTATTTTCTTCATAAAAGTAGGAAAGTGAATATGTTGTTAAGAATTACTTCTCCAGTTCCCAATGTTACTTCAAAAGTCAAAAGACAAGTAATTCTTCTAGTTTTCTACTAGTTTTGATACTTTAAAATAGATTTAACATGGACTATAACAAAATTGAATTGGGCAATGATATGTAGACAATGCTTCTTTCTGGCAAAACTGTATCTTTTGTTTATCATACACACTTTAGCTGAATTCCAAGCAATTTCCTTCTTTTTAGGAACAAATAAACAAAGACAATATCCTTTAAATCTTTATAACATTTTCAAAATTCCTAAACACATTGGTTTTCGCAAAGGGAACTATTCCCAAATCAATTCTTTCATAAGTGATCCACCTCAAACTCAGGAACTTCATAGCAATCTCAATAAGAAAGAAAGCCATTCAAGAACCAAGCTGTTCAACTATACTGGAGACTCAATCATGTCATAGCAGTGTAAGACCCCTACTTTCAAAGTTTCAAGTACTTGATAGCAGTTTG
>JAVKPL010004392.1:0-21804 GCA_032173675.1 Gastrolobium villosum
TACACTGATAAAGTGGGAAGTCGGAGGGTCACTATGACTTGACATTACTACTATTTCTTTTACTGATAAAGTGGGAAATCTGAGAGTCTGCTAAAGAAAATTGTAGATTCATGTGGTTGCTTCGTACATGTATGATGATGAAGTTAGTGTTGGAATTTATATATATTTATGTAGAAAATCTATTAGTTATGAATAAGGAGTGAGTTAAGGAAGAAACAGAAAAAAGAAGTTGGAGGGGTGTGTGGATTTAAAAAATCCCACATTGGACAACTAGCAGGAGGTGAGTGAGTTTATAAGTTCCTACCCCACACTCTTAAATTTGCCCGGGTCATTACACATTTTGTGAAGGGGGAGGAGTTAGGTGGGCTTAGGTCCACCACGTGCCCCGTCCGTCCGGCTCGGTTTAGTTCATACGTGTGTTAAAATATAAATAATTTTTTAATTTTTTGCCCAAAATGCCCCTATGACAGTCCATTGCTTCTTTCCAATTTTTCCAAAACCAAATATTTTATACCCGCTGGTTTTTTGAGCGTTTTGAACCGAACCGGTTCTTACCTTTCGCAAACCGGTCACCGGTTGTGCTTGTTCACCGAACCGGTCACCGGTCGTGCCCGTTCGCGGTCGTCAGTCATGGCGGTTCGCCACCGCCGGCAGTTCATCGTGACCGCAATATCTATAAATAGATACTGACCCCCCAGAAATTCTATCCGATTTTCTGTACTATTACTCTGCCGGGATTTTTTCCTTCTCCCGGTTTGCATTTTCCTTTCATATTTCCAGTGTACTTCTTCTGGCAATTGTTGTGTTCGTTTGGACTGTTGACTGGTAGTGCCACCACTCTTTAGACGAAACACGTTCTATCATGGGAGACTCTTGTCCATCAACCTTTGGCATCAATGAGGAGGCAAATTGTCTTAAGGAAACACATTCTGTGGGTTCAGATTTAATTTCTCATACTGCATACATTCATCTGTCTGTTCCATTATACTGACATCAAGTAAGTCTGTTCCAGTTTTTTATAATTGCACTGTGTATGATATTTCTGATCATTATCTCTCCTGTTCTATACATGAGTTCAAACTTTTTAATGTAATATCACCCACTATCTTCGATAACGGTTAGTGCAAAAGCCACTAATTGCAACACACTATCCTAGCATACTCGCATGCCATAGGTTGAAGAACAAAAGAGAAAAAGGAAATTAGTAGACAGGGAAGAAAAGAAAAAGACAGATAAAGATGGGCATGTGCCTTAGGGGTAAGGTACTAGGCTATGATTGTTTTTCATTTGTTTTTGCTAATAAGTGTGCAGGGTTTAAATTCCCAAAACGTATGCATTATCATTTCTAAGATTCTCCTTTGTTAATCGAAATGGATGAACCTTATCTGGGTCGAAAGCAACATGGTCATGCCATTCCCCTGGATAATTGAACATACTTAGAACATCATTACAATCAAGTTGGCCTTTTTCTTCAAAACTTCTAAACCAAAATCAAAATGGGATTGTCTCTGCCCCCAAATTTCTGATGGATAAATGTACCACCAGACCCACCAACGAATAATGATATAGACATGGAAGGAACATAACTGAGTAATCTTATGGTGGATATAATATATAAGAGGATGGAACTGTGTTTGTCTTAATTGTGACACACACCCTGTCAAGGAACTATAGTTGTTGCTACTTGCTAAGATCCAAATTTGTTGAGTATGTCGATTTCATGGGATTTTCTCTTGAGGAATTTCTCATTAGCCCTACTTTCTATCTGCATGATAATGTGACAACTACACTATCATGTTAGTTGCCTCTACAAATTGGACATGAATGCTGTGTTCCCCTTGTCACGCTTCTCCACCCAATATCATTTGTCCCGTAGTGAGGAATGTGGGATTTCAAGATGTTTGGAATTTACGAAAAAGTTAAATTCAAAGACTTTCAGACATAAATGTTGGCAAGTAGGAACTTCTATGGACAATGTTATCTGTTTCAAAAAGAAGGGGGAACGAATATTTTGGGTTCTTCATGTTGACACATGGACCACTAGCTTGAACAGCTAAAGCACATTGCAAATCAAATGAATTAGGATTGGATTTTTGGATATATGAGAAACAATTACAAACACTCACCCACATTGTTTGGGATATGAATTTTGTAAAGATAATTTTGAGATCAATATAAAAGATGAGTTTGAACAAGTGCTAGTGGAAGCATGATAAAATGGGGAGTTGACAGAATATGAAAAGGATTTCATACTTGTAGGTAACAAAATAAGAAAGATTGTCGCTTATGTGTAGTGTACTACTCAATGTACCAATCCAGCTTCCATTTATGCCATTTAATTAAGAGAAAAGTATTTCTTATTTTTAATGAAATAACTTGTGTAATTTTATTTTCACAAAGTGGTGGGATTTATATATTTTTTTTTTTGTCCACTATTTCTTACATGATTTATCTCTTTTTCTCATTTAAAATAACTCAACTTTATATCTTTTAAAATACCAGTACTTTTCCCTTTAATTAATTTAAGTCAGAAAGTACTAGAGAATGATTTTTCTCCAAAAAGTTAAGGACTTGATGAGTGGTATAACCAGATAGAAAGTACAGGACTAAAGTGGAGAAGTAAATTAAACGGCTTGAATTGAGCAAAGTGTAAGACAATAATCATATTTTGATTCATAAACTGATGAATTATTAGATGATATTTATGACTTGATATATTCATGATTCCAGTCATTGCAGTTCCTACTTACTAATTGGTGAAATTATTATCTTTGTCCGCTAGCACTTTTATGAAAAAGATGGGAAAAATTGTATTGATGCAAATTTACAAATTGTTTTGGACAGAGGTGTGCAACTTTTGACTTTTGTCGTTTATTTTTGAAATTTCCAAGGTAACTTGTAACTTTTTCATATATTACATGGGTAAATTAGTTCTTTTGTGATACGAAAAGTGGGATTTCCTGCTCCATATACAAATTCTGAAATCGGTCCATTATTTAATTAAAGGATATATTTCTTTCATCTTACATGAGAGAATCAATTTTGCTACACACATAAAAAAGGGTAGGATATGTTAAATAAACAAAGGAGATGCCATCAAAATTATAATAAATGAGCAGTTTTTAGGTTAACTTTGAGAGAACATATCTTCCTCCACATAGGTCCAATAGGGACGTCCCATACATCATTTTAAATCTTAAGATGCCGACTATGTTGTATCAAAATTTGGTACCATTTGAAGCTGTGCAGCATCTTGTAGGTCTGATTGAGTGAGGACTCCCCAAAGAGGCCCTGTGCAGGGCTATTTGGGACCGTGTCTTCCACAAATTGTTTATCTCTCAATTCTTACTCAAATCAGGCTCATGATACATCCAATTAAAGCTCAAGGTGTCTATCATTCTGTATAAAAATTTAAGAGCAATTGGTGTAATGGATCATCCAGAATCGCTGAAATGGTGAGAGATGTTTGATGTTCTGTTTTGGGTTGGCTGACAGATTTGCTTATCCAACATCAATCGGTTATAACCGGAGCTAGAGAACTCCAATTGAGGCGTGTGATACCTTTTTGTAAAGGTAATTGAGTCTAGTTTAAGTTACTACAGGATGAGAAATTGATAAAGAGTAGGACGTGTATAGTGACCAGAATAAAGAGGCATGTTCGATTTTAGGAAAATCATAAAAGTGATAATTATGCTAAGTGGGTTTATGGGAACCCCTTAGTAACATAGAATAAGTAATGTATGATAGTTAAGCTTGTATTTTATTAATTTCGCATTTATAATTCAGTTATGATCACAACTTATGCCATTACGTTTTATTATTATTTTCAAACACCTACGTAATGAAAAGGAAAAAGTTTATTCGCATTTTTAAATGAACTGTTGTGATTGTAACTGCGCTTTATATCATAATGAATGTTAAAAACACTGGTACATAATGATCTGTTACATTTTATTGTATCAGAGCAATTTACTAGGGAACTCTGATTGTTGTATCATTGTGTTAAGTGCTGTATAGTTGTATGTAGACTCTTATTGATTATTGCATATGTGATTCCTTAGTGTGGGTCTGATCAACCTATTCCTTTGTGTTATATGTGTGGTCATCATAGGATGAATGCATGAAAACCCTGTAGCACCTAATGGAAGTCCTTAGCCTGATATTGTGGATGCAGTGTTGACGGCTCCACGGAAAGAGATAGTTGTAAGTAAAATATAAATATTTGAGGACTTAAGAAAGACAAACTTGGATGTTTTTTCTGATGTTTTTATGTACAGTTCTATCATAGGTGGATTTTGTTTTATTATGGTTAGTAAAGATAATTAACATGGGTTAATATCATGAAAGTAGTGTTGGTAAGACTTCCCTATATGTGTATAGGTAGTTAAAACAAATATGAACATATATGCTTAGATGTAAGCTTGAATACCTTGATCTTAAATTAGAAATTTATAAGTCCCTTATTTGAGGGCGTACACTTGAATAAATTAAGATTTTTAAAAATGAATTAAACCTTTGATATCTATTCCTAAGGGATTTGACCACTTGGAATGATTATGCTCGTGATGTGTTAATTTGAGATATATTGAAATATGGAATTTAAATCTATAAGGAGGTAGTATTGATTAAACATATGATGAGATGAATTAATTATGTATTATATGTATAAGGAAGAAGTTGAGAGAATCACCATGGATGACATAAGATAAATGTACAAATAAAGTACCATTGTAGTTAATAGATGTCGATTCTAATTGGCAGACTTGCCATTGATAAAATGGATACAATGGTTGAATTGTATAATCTTACAAAAATAGTAATGAGAATTGTATAAGAAATTATGATCCAGTGGTGTATATATATACTACCAATAGTAGTGTGCTTGTGAAATAATATGATATTTGATATGAATTGTGGAGAATATAGTATGATGTGATATATTATATATACATATGTATATGGTCTCCTGGTAGCGGGGAAGATACTTCCCCTAGAGCAATACCCTGTGTGGATTGCCAGGTGGTGTTGACCAAAGAGTAGGGCTATATTAAAGGCTACTCTTAGAAATACCCATTGAATATTATATCTATGAACAGAATAGGCTTATATGTCATCATATAGGCTTACATGCCATTGGATAGACTTAATGACAGTGGATATCCATAAAGGATAAGTGGATTATATATAATGGACCGATTGCCAATCTACATCTTTAATGAATAAATGGATAATAATCATGTGATGGCCTAAGTGTCAGTATATATGTACCTTGAGTTGGCCTGAGTGTCTATACGTAGATGTCGTGAATGTGAAATTTCTCTGGGCTTCCCTTTAGGGATTGGATCCTAAGAGCTATGACCTTTGGAAGTCCTAGGTGGACACTGCTTGGAGTGGGACTCATAGGATGGTCTTTGTATGCTGACAGCGTGAACCAGTAAATGATGACATTCCTCATGACATATTGAAGGATTGATAGACGGAGTGGTGATATTTTAAATGTAATGGATATTCTACAACCACCATGAGAATAGATTAGCAAGAAAATTCATGGGTTGCTCTATAGTAGCATAGGTTATGTAAGCCATAACAGGCAATGGATTACAATTGAAACAAAATATAGGAACTCTTAAGAGTTGTGAAATGTGTACAAAATTATGAGAAGATTATGGATTCATGTAATAGTGATTATGTTGTGAACCATGTCATATGATTAATCAAAATAAAAGAGTAAACCATTTATGGGAAGAATAACCGAGGAAGTGATAATTAATTATACCTATATGTGATATATTTATATCATACAAATAATACTATTATTATTTGGGGTAGCCCCATGTGAATATACAAAACACATTTTTTTGTTATACACGGATATGATATGGACACCAAATGGACTGGGTCCATGTGTGGTCTGGAGTGCACTGGGTACATATTTTGCTGTTATATATGAATATGTTATAAATACGAATTCCCCTGTGCACTAGTTATGTTCCCGGAGTGTATGGTTATCTCCGTGCGGCTGATGTGCCCGGAGAGTATGGTTATCTCTATGAGGCTTATGTGCCCAGAGACTATGGTTATCTCTGTGCGGCTTATGTGCCCAGAGACTATTATGATCTCTGTGGCTATTATGTTCCCACAGAATTTTCTTATCTCTATGCGGATTATGTTCCCGAAGACTCTTCTTATCTCTGGGCAGATTATATTCCCGGAGACTCTTTTATCTCTGTGCGGATTATGTTCACCGAGACTCTTCTTATCTCTTTGCGGATTATGTTCCCGGAGACTATTGTTATCTTCTATGAGGACTATGATATAAGGACTATCCTGTATTGAGGTGATTACAAGAGATGGGATGCCATATGTTATTTCACAACTGAAAATGTGCCATGTGAAGAACGCAAGATGTGATATCAAGTACTTGTAAGTGAACAATAAATTATCAAATTGGATATAAGATGTGAGGTGGCAAGATAAGGGTTTCAGAGGTGTGACTTTGGAACACTCTGTAATATGAGTTCACCAAGTGTGGTGACATGGATTTCGGTTTCACGTGATGTTGTTAAGTTTGTTAGGATTCTCACCCTTTGTGAAAAGAATATCAACTTGTTAAGTACTGATGGACTTAGTAAATTTCCTTCTAGGAAGGCTAGTGATGATGAGATTTTGAGTTCAGGCGGTGGCCGGATGGCCTTTAATAAGAAGTTAGTAGTGATTGAGTCAAATAACAATGACTGGTAACTTACATTATTTTCAGTTGAAGAAAAGGATGATAGCTCGATAAAGTGACTTAGAGCATTGTATGTTTATATGTGCTTGGTGGCAGAAATATATACTTTGGAGATACAATATATGGATAGAATTTTAGAATTTGTTTTAAGATTGAATTTAGTTCCAAGTGATGGGACAATGTGTTGGAAATCCTTACGTGATGGAATATAGTATATTGATATGAATATCAAAGTTTAAATGTCATGATTATGCGATGGAGGTCTAAAGAATGGAACAAATGTGGGGGATTATAGCACCGGTATCTTATGATAAGTAAAAATGGTTAAGTTAATCGAAATCTTAGGCATGGAGCCTTTGATGTGGAAGTCATGTAAGTATTTTGTGTTTAGGCTTTGAGATGGCTAAGTAGATACATAGATTAATGATGAGTGTAACAGCCCATTGTACACCGGTATTGTTAACATTAATTATGATATTAAGTGCATTTACAATCACAACAATTCATTTATAAATATGCGAGTAAACTTCTTCTGTTTTATTACGCGAGCATTTAAAATAATAATAAAGCGTAAAAAATAAAAGTTGTGACCGTAACTGTAAACTATTTGCGGAATAATTATTTAAACTAATTTTATATGATATATTACTTCCCTCAAGTCACTAAGGGGTTCCCATAAACCCACAATACGCATGGCGCGAAACTCTCATCTTTTAGTATGTTACTCTTGACTTAATTAATTTTCTATCAAGTTATCACACAACTCATAAAGTTCTCGTTTGCTCCGGGTATCGTTGTTTGAAGTTGGACAAACAAATTTGCCAGCGAACCTCAAAATTGCTCCAAATAGCCTTCACTCAATCAATGATTATGCACAATATACTCAACCAATTTCTCTCAAATTTTTATATAATAAACTAGACATCTCAATCTTCAATTTGATATATCATACACTTAATTAAGAAGAAACGAAGCAGGAATGATTTTTCCAATTTTGCACCAGATCTGCCACATGTGCAGGGGCCACATGGGCAGTCAGTGTTATCTGCCTTCTACAGGCCGACGCTCAACCCAGAGAAATCCCAGATTTTACCACAAGATAGAGAGTATCACAAGCTTCAAAACGGCATATGCCACGTCCCTATCGGACCTCTGTGGAAGGAGATATGCTCTCCTAAAGTTCGCCTAATTTCTAGAAAATTCGTCAGAGTTTCCTTTCTTTTTCCAATAATCCCCAAATTTGCAAATGTGTTTCCTAACCTCATTTTGTACCTAATAATCATTGGGTGGCACACAAGGACCAGCAATGCCTTAGTGCTCTTACAACCCATCACAGTTATATCCTATTATTCAATTTATATCACATTACTTACATTATCAAAACTTAACATATTTCAATCACCTAGATCCATTTGCATGCATTATTTAAACATCCACATATTCACAATCCTAAAATAGGCCTATTGCCCTTTCATCATATAATATGCTTCAATATTATACAAGATCCAAATGTAATAATTACAATTCTCCAATGTACATGATAAAGCCATAAAGTCTCCAATTACAACATAAATAAATAGACCTCAAATGAAACATAATACATATGCAACTAGACTTAGGCAAAAGATGGCATGAACAAATATGACATTATACATCATCCTAAATCCATATGTAATGTTCATGCCTTAAGTCTAGCCTAGGCCCAATGGCCACCAAGATGCAAAATGAATATAATCCACCAAAACATTAAACCCTTAATTCTAATTGTTTGTAGAGTTTAAATTTGATAACTTCTATTTTTTTATATTGTTGATGAATATGAAAGTGTCACTCATCATTATAAATATAAATTTAAGTTTTTTTAGACTTAAAAGTATTTTATACAGCTAGTTACTTGTATATAGTTTATTGATATTAAAGTCAATTACATTCACAATAAATAATTATATCAAATCATTTTAACCTAAATTGTTTCACAAAGGGAGTAAGTTTTGCTTTTAAAAATATAAAATATAGAATGTCTTATGAACTGAATATTCTCTTTTCTAAAAAAGTGATTTACAGAAGGTAGCTTCAAAGCTTATAAAGTGATACAAGGAAATAGAAAGAAAGATTGATGATGTGGAATCAGCTAACAAACTTTAAAACTAATCTAACCAACCAGAGAAGACTGATTAACTAAAAATAGTTGATCTTGTTATGTTCACGTGGTCATCATCAGGGTTTTCCTTAATCTTCGTTGAGTGTGAGGCTGAGACTTCTGAAATGGATGATAACACCCCCTGCAATTGGAATTGTATATGTTCTGAAGTCTCAACTAGGAGAGATTGACGCAGAAGGCTTATGCGAAAAGTGCCTTTGTAAGTAAATTAGCCAGTTGATCAGAAGATGATACTGGGAGAAGATGAATAAGATTATTATGAATTTTCTTGCCGATAACATGACAATCGATCTTCACGTGTTTTGCGCGTTCATGGAGTGTAGGGTTGTGTGCTAGGAAGATGGATAATGTATTGTCACAGGAAATCGAAGCAATTTGTGTTTGAGAAAAATGCAGGTCATTTAGCAGGTAAACCAGCCATTGGAGCTTGCAGGTTAGGCTAGCTAAAACTCTATATTTAGCTTTACAAGATGATCTCGAGACAGTGGTTTGTTTTTTTGATTTCCATGAAACCAAAGCATTGCCAAGAAAGACACGATGACCTGTTTTAGGTTGCCGGGTATCTAAACAGCATGCCCAATCTGAGTCAAAGTAACCAGAGAGTTTGAAGTTGTTTTCAGCTGAGAAAAATAATCCTAGACCTGGGGCATTCTTTATATAACGAAGTGTCCGATGTGTAGCAGATTGATGGATGTCTGTTGGAGCTGAGACATATTGGCTTAGCTGTTGTACTGAGAAACATAAATCGGGTCTAGTGGTAGTTAAATACAGGAGATGACCAATTAGCCGACGAAATGAAGAAGCATCTAATAATGGTGAGTGTAAGAACCCGCACCACTAATTAAGGAGATTAATTAAATAAATGTGATAATTAGGAAATAATTCCATAATTGATCCTAATAATTATAGTTAGTGGGTAATAATACTGAAAGTCGTTTTTCGGGAAAAAAACGCAGATACCGGTTCTGCTACCCAGTATAAATGCGTACCGGTGAAGTATCCCGGAAAATTATAATAAGTGCATGATAATTACTAGAATAATATGTAGGACTTGTAAAACGAGTTTCAAGTCAAAATAATGAGAACTGATGCCAGAACTGATACTGCCATGGAAAAGCGCATAGCGAAAAGGTGCTCCGAAAAATAAGATAAAAATATGAAAAATATAAGAAAAATGAGTAGGTTAAGATTCCAAAGTTTGGGATTAAAATATTTTGCGTAGCTATTAATGCTAATACTGCGCGTTAAATGTTGAACTGCTATAAATAGGCACACTTGGCCCAAAACCCTAGACAAATCAATTCTTCCTACGTGACTCCTTGGGTGGCTGAGTGCTTGACATTGTTTCATTTCCATTCTTCATCATTTGGGACCAAGCTATCACCTTTCTCTTGATTTTCCTTCTCCTCTTTCTTGTAAACACTTGTGTGTAGCATTGAGAGGGTGTTGAGAGGCTTGTTTCTGAGTTTGTGACCTCTGTGGTGAGGTAAAGTTGCTGACTTTGGGGGCTGTCTTCTTGAGTTTGGGATGTGTGACCTTGTTCTTAACTTCTTGAGCTTCAAGAAGCCACCTTTTGGCATAAAGGGTCAAGCTTGAAGTGCATTTTCGTAGCCTTGTGAAGTCAGAACCTTGGGTTGCCTTGGAGGGTTCATTTCTGTTGCATTTTCTGAGTTTGAGGCACTTGAGGTATATCATGATCACCTCTTG
The DNA here is from genome assembly GCA_032173675.1 of Gastrolobium villosum. NCBI lineage: Eukaryota > Viridiplantae > Streptophyta > Magnoliopsida > Fabales > Fabaceae > Gastrolobium > Gastrolobium villosum. The sequence continues at coordinate 10,599 of JAVKPL010004392.1, forward strand.
GTCATTTTGTTGAGCTTAGCTTGTTTAATCCATTAAAAATCATAACTTGATCCACTTGAATGAAAGAGCGCGTTTCTGGGGTCTTAGGATGTTAATGAATATCTGTTTTGGGAGTTTTTGGACTTCTAATCACGTTTGGACCCTTGAAGTTGGGATTTTGTAGAAAGTAGTTCGTGTTTCTGCATTCTGATGAAGAAGTATTCGAATACTTTTCGAGCAGTATTCGAATACTAGTTCATCAGGTAGTCGAATACTCATTGCTTGAGTATTGGGATACTTTCTGGGAAGAAAGTATTCGATTACCCTTGAAGAAGTAGTCGAATACTTAATAATATTCGAATACTTGGGGTTTGGTATTCGGATATGAGTGGGAAAGTATTCAGATACCTTGTGGTATGCGAATACTTGATTGAAAGTATTCGGACACTTTCTGGAGATCTGAAGTATTCGAATACCTCCTGCAGAAAATGCCTTTAACAAGTTAAAATGAGATAGGAAGTCTTAATCACTTAATGTAACCTTGAATAATGGTTATTAATGATGAATTACTATTTAATCAGATTGTGATTGAGCTGTTTGAAGGCGTTGAGCTTGTGTGGACTCTTGGCTGGGATAGTTAGCTTGCAAGGTAAGCTTTTGTGTCCTCGGTTTAGCCATGTTGTGGTTCCACCATGTCCCATGGGGATGTGGTTTATGCATGCTGTGTTACATGCTTTTGATGTTTTGGAAATGCTGTTGAGATGTTATATGCAATATGCTGTTATGATATGCATGTGAGTCCACCTATACGGTAAGCCTGAGTATGTAGTACATACAATAGGGTGAGGCTGTGGGTGAGGTGCAAGCGGTGTTCCTTGTACTTACTATGTGGGTAATAGACGTATTCCTGCATTTCTCTGGCCAGTATAATAGTGATAACTCATATGGCATTGGATATCTGTTGCACTGAATACTTTTGGAACTTATACTGGAAATTACTACTTTTAGAACTTATATTGCACATGTAAGTGAGCTTGGGGTGGAAGATCCTTGAGAACCCCTTGTCTTACTGAGATTTCTTGTTAGAGATCTCACCCCACGTTTGGGGACGCTTATTTCAGATTTCGGGAACCCAGGGGTTGAGACTCCTAGTGGCAGGAGGCCAGAGTTGAGTTAGATACTGCTGTACATGCTGACATGACTGGATATTGGTTGCTGTTTATGTCTTGCTGCTATTTTTATGATATTGAGCTGAGACTGCTGTTGGGGCTATGTTGCCATATTTGGTGAGCATGGGGTTTGTCCATGCCACATAGACTTGATTATGTCTTCTTTAAGTTAAAGTTGTATTAATGTATCAGGACTTTGGTCCAGGCTATGTGTTGTAGTCTTGTGACTTAGATACTCACTTTATATTATATATGAGGTATTTCAGTTAGTTATCTTGCAATTTACATACAGGCTTTATTTTATGAAATTGATTAAGTAATCAACTTGGCTAAGGTTAATGACGTCATAATTGAATTAAAGAAAAATTTATTCCACATTTTAATTAAGCATGGCTTAATACGATAGTATGTTAACAAACCGGGTTAACACGGGCTGTTACAATGAGCCTGAGGAATGGATAAGCTTGATAGCAGGATCCAAAGGCATTGAGGCAGGCTTGGCGGCAAGCATTCCACTGTCTGAAATGAGTTAAAGGGCATACTTGCATTGATTAAGGATGATGCCCTTCTTAGATCGTGAGATTTCAAGCCCCAAAAAATTCGGAGAGCTCCAAGGTCTTTGATTCGGAATTTCTGATCAAGGAATGATTTAACACGTTTTATCTCCATATTATTACCCGTAAGTACTATATCGTCCACATATACTAGTAGTGCAGTGAAGATTAAGTATGAAGAGAGAGAGTGGTCCGCTGATGATTGAGCGTAACCCTGAGAACATAATGCAGAAGTGAGCTTAAAATGCCATTGTCGATGCACTTTTTTGAGTTCGTAGAGTGATTTTGTTAAACAAAAAACCTGGTTTGGCTTTTCACGCATCAGACCTTGACATAATTGCATGTAAACTTCTTCTGTCAAGTCGCCATACAAGAAGGCGTTAGTTACGTCTAATTTCTCTAAAAACCAGTCCTTCGTAGCAACAAGGGATATCAAGACATGCATAGTTATTAATTTTGCAACCGGTGAGAATGTGTCGGAGAAGTCAATGCCGTCAACTTGATTATAGCCTTTGCTACTAACCTGACCTTGTGATGTTCAACTATGCCATCTGCATTGGATTTGGTTTTATAAACCTATTTGCTACCAATGGATGTTTTCCCTGTGGGAATATCAACAAGCTTCCAAGTATGGTTCATTTTGAGTGCCTCAAGTTCCTTCTCCATGACTTGTTGCCAGCATGCATGTTTGATAGCCTGTTGGTAGGTTTTGGGTTCAACTTGTGTAGAAACATTGAGGCAGAATTGTTTTGAATTTGGGTATGCATAGATCATTGGTTAAGACTTGGCTTAAAGCATAGCGGGTAGAAGGAGTGGTTTGGGTGAGGTGACAATGATAGTCACGTAGGTGCGAGGGAGGATTTCTTGGTCTGGTGGATCATCGAAGTAAGGGTGAGTTGGTGAAAAAAATAAGTTGGAGATTATGGTTAAGGGCAGGTTAGGTTATAGATGTTTCAGTAATGGGGTTATAATGTTTTCATCAGAATAAGGAGGTTAAGAAGGGGTATGTGGAAAAGTGGTAATAGAAATATTTTTATCAGTGGAAGAAAGACTAAGCTGAGAGATAGTTTGAGAAAATGGAAAATTGAATTCATAGAAGACAGTATTGCAAGAAACAAAAATTTGTTTGGAGATGAGGTCATATAAATTGTAACTTTTTGTGCTAACTGGATTACCAAGGTAGACACACTTGCGAGCTCTAGGAGAGAGTTTATGTCTTGTTGTGGGAAATATGGATGCATATTGTAACAGCCCGTGTTAACCCGGATTGTTAACATACTATCGTATTAAGCCACGCTTAATTAAAATGCGGAATAACTTTTTCTTTAATTCAATTATGACTTCATTAACTTAACCAACTTGATTACTTAATCATTTTCATAAAAATACTGCCTGTATGTAAATTGTAAGACAACTAACTGAAATACCTCATATATAAATAATAAAGTGAGTATCTAAAGCCACAGGTCTACACAAGTAGCCTGGGTCAAAATCCTGATACTTTAATTACAACATTAACATAAAAGACCATAGTCAACCATGTGGCATGGACAAACCCCATGCTCACCAAATAAGGCAACAATGCCCGATAACAGTCATAACATGAACTTAACATAAATAAGGCATAAAACATAACAGCAGTCAAATAAACAGCAGTCCACAACCAGCACGTCAGCATGTCATAAATATCAACTCAGCTCTGGCCTCCTGCCACCTGAGCCCTCAACATTACCTGATCCTGAAATAAGCGTCCCCAAACGTGGGGTGAGATCTCTAACAAGAAATCTCAGTAAGACAAGGGGTCCTCAAGGAGTCTCCACCCCAAGCTCACTTACATGTGTAATATAAGTTCAAAAACAGTATTACAGTATAAGTTCTAAAATCATGCGATGCAGCAATTAATCATGCCATGTGTGCTTTCAAATCTACTGGCCAGAGAAATGTAGGAATACGTCTATGCCTACATGAGTACATGGATACTACCTGCACCTCACCCACAGCTTCTCCATCTTGTATGTACTACATACTCAGGATTGCCGTCTAGGTGGACACCACATGCATCTCATAAAAGCTCATTGCATATAAATAGCTCAACAGCATTTCCAAAATAATAAAGCATGTAACACAGCATGCATAAACCCATCCCCATGGGACATGGTGGAACATCAAAATGGCTAAACCGAGGACACGAAAGCTTACCTTGCAAGCTAGCTATCCAAGCCAAGAGTCCAACCACTCACAAGTCCACAAACAGCAGTATCACAATCTGATATGGACCAATAATACATCAATATTTATGCACAACAAGCATACAACTTAAAGACTACGCCTTTCCTTTACGTTTTACGTCTTAAGGCTTCCAACAAAGCCATAAGCCCTTAATCATGTGATTCTGACTTAGTTCATTAATTACAGAAGTTCAACTTCCTTAAACTAGGATCCACACACACCCAATAGCTTGCTGTTCATACAGTAAAGCTACTGTCTGTGCAGAACCCAGGATATCCGGATATCAGGAGGGGCATATCCGGATATGCCATATCCGGATATCACACTGGACATATCCGGATATGCCATATCCGGATATCACACTGGACATATCCGGATATGTCATATCCGGATACCCAGATCCCATATCCGGATATCAATATCCGGATACCATATCCGGATACTGATATCCGGATATCTGTTCGACAAATATCCGGATATCTCACGACAGAATGCAGTTTCTGCATTTCGTGAATATCCATCCCAAAGATCCAACTTTTAACACATGTACACGTTAAGGCATGCATCTTTAAGCATATACAAGTTCATTTAGGTGTTGGTTACTTCATTTTAACTTTTTACATGCCAAGACACCACCTTTAAGCAAGATAAACTCATGATCATGGTGAGATAACTTACCCCAAGGCTTAAGGCAGAAATGGACAGAGGTATGAAGCTCTTGGAGCTCTCCACAAGCTCCTCAACTCAGCCTAAGTAGGAGCACGAAAATGGCACTTCAAGATGGGTTCTTACACCACAAGAAGGCACTTTGAAGCTTACAATGACTACCACAAAGTAGCCATCACTAAAGCTCCAAACTCAGCTCACTAACTACCCCTCAACTCAGGAAACAAGGCTCACCACACACAACCAAGGTGCATAGAAGAAGGAGGGTGAAGAATCAAAGCCAAAGGTGTCAACTTTGATCAAAGAAGAGAGAAAGACCAAAGAAACAATGTTTCCCACAAGAGCACAGCCCCACAACCCTTCAGCCCCCTCACTCTCACGTTCATAAGTGCATGCCTAGGGTTTTGTGCCCCTTAATGGGTCTATTTATAGGCACAAGACACTAACCGCGCAGTATTAGCCTTAATAGCAAAGTAAAAGATATTGATCCCAAACTTTGGAATCTAGACCTAGGCATTTTTCTAAGATTTATCATATTTTTATTTTATTTTTCGGAGTACCTTTCCGGTACGCGCTTTTCCATAGCCAGTATCAGTTCTGGCATCATATTACGTCAATTTGACTTGAAACTTGTTTTACAAGTCCTACATAATATTCTAGTAATTATCATGCATTCGTTATAATTTTCCGGGATACTTTTCCGGTACGCATTTATACCGAGTAGCAGAACCGGTATCTGCGCTTTTCTTCCGAAAAGCGACTTTCAGCATTTTTACTCACTCAATATAATTATCTAAGCCCAATATTAATTATTAAGGTCAATTATGGAATTATTTCCTAATTATCATAATTAATTCACTAATTACCTTAATTAGCGGTGCAGGTTTTTACATTCACCCCACCTTTTTAAGGATTTTGTCCTCAAAATCAGAAACATACCTGTCTCGAAAGTCGGGATACTGTCGGAGAAGCTCATCCTCTCGCTCCCACGTGCACTCCTCGGGACTACGCCCAGTCCACTGCACCTTGACCATCGGAATGATCTTGCTCCTAAGCTGTTTCTCGCCTCGATCGAGAATCTTGAGTGGTCCGACGGGAGTCTTTAGGTTCTCCCGAACCTCCACGTCATCCGGCTGCACCACGTGTGAAGGATCTGCTATGTACTTCCGAAGCTGAGACACGTGAAACACGTCGTGGATGTTGGCTAGGTTCGGAGGCAAGGCGAGTCGATAGGCAACTGGTCCTACTCTACCAAGGATCTGGTAGGGCCCAATGAATCGCGGGCTCAACTTCCTCACTCCGAGTGCCCGTCCAACATCGGTGACAGGTGAAAGTTTCACAAACACGTGCTCACCCTCACTGAACTCCAGTGGTCGATGCTTGACATCATAGTAGCTTTTCTGGCGATTCTGCGCCTGCTTCAACTTTTCTCTGATCATCTGGATCTGTAGGGTAGTATCTTGGACAAAGTCCAAGCCGAATAGCTCCTTATCTCCAACCTCAGACCAGCAAGTAGGAGTCCGACACCTCCTCCCATACAGCGCCTCGTAGGGTGCCATGCCCAGACTAGCATGAAAACTATTGTTGTACGAGAATTCAACCAACGGAAGATACCTATCCCATGCAGAACCCTGCTCCAACGTGCAAGCTCTCAGCATGTCCTCCAATGTCTGGATGGTCCGCTCAGTCTGTCCGTCAGTCTGAGGGTGATAGGCGGTACTCAATCTCAACTGCGTACCGAAAGCCTCCTGCAGTGCCTCCCAGAACCGAGATGTGAACTTCGGGTCCCTATCACTGATGATACTCTCGGGCACCCCGTGAAGCCTCACAATCTCGCGGACATATAGCTTGGCCAACTGCTCTGTAGTGAAGCTCACCTTTACTGGAAGAAAATGGGCAGACTTGGTCAATCTGTCCACAATGACCCAGATAGAGTCACAACCAGCCTGAGTTTTAGGCAATCCCACCACGAAGTCCATGGAAATACTCTCCCACTTCCACTGTGGAATCTCCAGAGGTTGAAGTTTACCAGACGGTTTCTGGTGCTCGATCTTCACTTTCTGACAAATAAGGCATTTGGACACGTAGACCGCTATGTCCTTCTTCATGCCCGGCCACCAAAAATTTCTCTTTAAGTCCTGGTACATTTTTGTGGCACCAGGGTGGATAGTGAACCGGCCCTTATGAGCCTCTGCCATAACCTCTTCGGTCAATGGCCCTCGAGGAATAACAATCCTCTTCTGGAACAGCAGCAATCCATCCTCGTTCCAAGACACACCGTCCTGGTTCTTCACATAATCGAGGCACTCTCTTTGCACTTGCGCCTCTTTGATCTTTTCCATCAGCTCATTTATCACTTCTGCTGTTTCCATCTCAAGCAGTGCACCCCCAAACAAGGAGTTCACTCTCAAGTCTCTGAACTTCTCGATCATCTCGTAATCATTTATCATTAAGCTGGATAAGCTCACGGATTTCCGACTCAAAGCATCGGCTACCACATTGGCCTTGCCAGGGTGATACCTCAACTCAAAGTCGTAGTCCTTCAAGAACTCCATCCATCTTCGCTGTCTCATGTTCAACTCCTTCTGGTCAAACAGATATTTCAGGCTCTTGTGATCACTGAACACAGCAAACTTCATGCCAAACAGGTAATGCCTCCAAATCTTGAAAGCAAAAACAATGGCTGCCAACTCTAAGTCGTGAGTCGGGTAGTTCTCCTCGTGAGGTTTCAACTGTCTTGAAGCGTAAGCAACCGCTTTCCTTTTCTGCATCAGCACACAGCCAAGTCCTTTACCAGAGGCATCGCAGTATAACTCGAATTGCTCCGCAGGATCAGGAAGGACTAACACAGGAGCAGTAGTCAGTCTCTCCTTCAACTCCTGGAAACACTCCTCACACTCATGTGTCCACACGAATGGAGTCTCCTTTCGGGTAAGGCGAGTCATCGGTAGCACCATCTTGGAAAATCCCTCTATGAATCTCCTGTAGTAGCCTGCCAAACCCAAGTAGCTTCTCACTTCGGTAACCGTCTTGGGCCTCTCCCAGTCCATCACGGCCTCAATCTTGTTAGGATCAACTGCAACTCCATTAGCAGAAATCACATGACCCAGAAATTTCACCGCCTTGAGCCAAAAGTCACATTTTGACAGCTTAGCATAAAGCTTTTTCTCCTTTAGCACTTGCAACACAATCTTCAAGTGCTCGGTATGCTCCTCCTCCGTCTTGGAGTAGATCAAGATGTCATCAATGAAGACGATCACAAACTGATCCAGGTACGGCTGGAAAATCATGTTCATGTAGTCCATAAACACTGCGGGTGCATTGGTGAGTCCAAACGGGATCACCAAGTACTCGTAGTGCCCGTACCTCGAGCGAAACGCTGTCTTTGGGACATCCTCCGGCTTTACCCGTATCTGATGATAACCGGACCGGAGATCGATCTTTGAATACACGCAAGCACCTCTGAGCTGATCCAGCAAATCATCAATGCGTGGAAGAGGGTACTTGTTCTTGATTGTCACCTTGTTCAATTGTCTGTAATCGGTGCACAACCGCATGGTCCCATCTTTCTTTTTCACGAAAATGACCGGTGCTCCCCAGGGAGACACACTCGGCCGAATAAAGTCTTTCGCTGAAAGCTCCTCGATATGCTTCTTCAGCTCCGCCAACTCTGGTGGCGACATCCAGTATGGAGCCAATGAGATAGGCCCCACACCAGGCAATAAGTCAATGGAGAACTCTATCTCCCTCTGTGGTGGAAACTCAGGAATCTCCTCAGGAAACACCTCGAGGAACTCCCTCACCACAGGAATGCCAGTGAGATCCTCCTGTGTCCCACTCACCAAACCTCCCAACATGACATAGCCAAATGCCCCTGCTCTCAAAGCCCTCCTCGCCTGCAGGACTGAAATGAACGGTGAGGAACTGGCTGTGGACCCACCCGGAGACATCACCACTTTCTTGGCACAGCAATCAATCATTGCACAGTTTCTGGACAACCAATCCATGCCCAAAATAATCTGAAGGTTGGCCATCGGTAATCCTATCAGATCTACCGAGAAGTCACGGCCATCCCACTGAAACGCTACATCGTGATGAACAGTGGAGGTCAAACATTTTTCTCCGGTGGCGGTGGTAACCCGCATCGGTGGAGAAAGCACATCACTGGGCAACTCAAGCCCCACAGTAATAGGGGTAGCAACAAAAGAGTGCGTTGCCCCGGAATCAAACAACACATCAATAGCTGAACCGCCAATGGTAACAGTACCTCTGACCAGGTTCGGAGCTCTGTCCGACTGCTGACGATCCAACGTATACACACGCCCAGTAGTAGGTGGCACGGCTGGTGCCCCAGTAGGAACCATCTGCAACGGCACAGCCTGCACTGCAGCAACTCTCGCCGACGGGCAATCTCTAGAGTAGTGGCCCTCCTTGCCACACTGGAAGCATATCAACTGTCCGGTAGAGCACGGCCCAAAATGTGACTTCCCGCATCCCGAACATCTGGGAGCAGGAGGTCTAGCTGTGTTCCCCTGAGAAGCAGTCTTTCTGAACTGATTTGGCGCTTGCTTAGCCGCCAACGGTTTGCCCTTGCCCTTGTTGGCAAAATTCTTGTTCTTCCAGGGAGTAGAACCGCCGGTACCCTGAGGCACCTCAATCTTGGCCCTCTTGGCCTGACTCGCACGGCAATAGTCCTCAATATCGCGGCACTGCTGTACTAAAGCTCCGAAGTCTCTCGAAGCAGAACCAGCAAGATGTCCAGCAATGTCCTCATTAAATCCCCTCCGGAACTTGGCCGCAAGAAAAACGGGAGTCGGTCTCGCCATGCGGAAATGAGAGAACTTGACCAGCTCATTAAACTTGGCCAGGTACTCGTCGACAGACAACGAGCCCTGTACCAACCGGTCAAACTCCCCCTGCTTCCTCTCCTGTGAGTCATAAGGGAAGTACTGACCCAGGAAGCTCTCCTCGAAGAATGGCCACGTCATCACATGGCCCTGCATCTCGTAGACCTGAGAAAGATTGGTCCACCACTCATGGGCCTCGCCCTCCAGCATGTACGTGGCGAACAACAGCTTCTGCGGATCGGTGCACTGCATGATCCGGAAAATCTTGTCCAACGCCTGAAGCCATCTAGCAGCAACAATGGGATCATATGATCCGTCGAAAGTAGGTGGCTTATGCTTGCGGAAAGCATTCATCCGGCGATCGATCTCGTCACGATCCTCAGCAAGTACGGGGATGGTCTGCATAGCCCCCGTCAAGTGACTACCCTCGCCCATCTGGCTCTGGGTGTCCTCCTGTTGACTAGGCGGAGGTGGAGGCGGTGGCGGCGGTGGAGGTGGTGGAGGACCCTGGCCAGCAGCAGGACCAGCCCTCAACTCCTCCAACATGACCCTCATCATGGTCATGTTGGCCATCCGGTTCTCCTCCAGAACCTCAGCCGTGGTTTGCCGGTTCGCATCACGAATAGCGTCCAGCATCGCCCGGTTTGCCAGCCTCGTGGCTTCCTGGTCGGCTAGTCGGGCCGCCTGCATCTCAGCTAATGCAGCCAGGACAGGATCCGTCTGATCCTCGCTCGTACTCGTGTTCCTCCTTGGTGGCACCATGACTCTGCACAAGTTACACAAAGAATGAGTTGATCAGGCCCACGCCATGTGGTCACATATGCATTATCATAACACACACCAATCAGAGAGAACACAAAGTAGACACGCAACGACACATCCTAAGTTATTGCAATACATACAGGCTTTTCCCTAGAAAGTGCTCTGATACCATAAAATGTAACAACCCGTGTTAACCCGGATTGTTAACATACTATCGTATTAAGCCACGCTTAATTAAAATGCGGAATAACTTTTTCTTTAATTCAATTATGACGTCATTAACTTAACCAACTTGATTACTTAATCATTTTCATAAAAATACTACCTGTATGTAAATTGCAAGACAACTAACTGAAATACCTCATATATAAATAATAAAGTGAGTATCTAAAGCCACAGGTCTACACAAGTAGCCTGGGTCAAATCCTGATACTTTAATTACAACATTAACATAAAAGACCATAGTCAACCATGTGGCATGGACAAACCCCATGCTCACCAAATAAGGCAACAATGCCCGATAACAGTCATAACATGAACTTAACATAAATAAGGCATAAAACATAACAGCAGTCAAATAAACAGCAATCCACAACCAGCACGTCAGCATGTCATAAATATCAACTCAGCTCTGGCCTCCTGCCACCTGAGCCCTCAACATTACCTGATCCTGAAATAAGCGTCCCAAACGTGGGGTGAGATCTCTAACAAGAAATCTCAGTAAGACAAGGGGTCCTCAAGGAGTCTCCACCCCAAGCTCACTTACATGTGTAATATAAGTTCAAAAACAGTATTACAGTATAAGTTCTAAAATCATGCGATGCAGCAATTAATCATGCCATGTGTGCTTTCAAATCTACTGGCCAGAGAAATGTAGGAATACGTCTATGCCTACATGAGTACATGGATACTACCTGCACCTCACCCACAGCTTCTCCATCTTGTATGTACTACATACTTAGGAGTTGTCGTCTAGGTGGACACCACATGCATCTTCATA
>JAVKPL010004393.1:0-22249 GCA_032173675.1 Gastrolobium villosum
GTATCAGCACTACAACTATTTTTAATACATTCAATGAATACATAGAAAATTTCAAAACATCTTTTAATTATTTTAACTTTTCCAACCCATTTCACGTTGAAAGTTTAAATTTTGAATCCAGAATCGAGAAGCCCATTAATACATCTGTCTGCCACCTATAAAAAATAATTGTACAGACTATTTACTTTTGTTTCAAAAAAAATTATTTACCGCCAAAGAAGTAAGTTTTCAAGACATCCCTAGTGTGAAAAAAATAATTTAAGGAGTACAGACTCCAAAATTTGGTTTACTTTTGTTTCAAAAAAAATTATTTACCGTAAAAAAATATTTCCCAAAGAAGTAAGTTTTCAAGAGTTTTTCAACTTTCCAAAATTTGGTTCTACTTTCTATATAGTAAGATGGTTAAGTTTCCAAAACAACCCGTATCAGCACTACAACTATTTTTAATACATTCAATGAATACATAGAAAATTTCAAAACATCTTTTAATTATTTTAACTTTTCCAACCCATTTCACGTTGAAAGTTTAAATTTTGAATCCAGAATCGAGAAGCCCATTAATACATCTGTCTGCCACCTATAAAAAATAATTGTACAGACTATTTACTTTTGTTTCAAAAAAAATTATTTACCGTAAAAAAATATTTCCCAAAGAAGTAAGTTTTCAAGACATCCTCTAGTGTGAACAAAAAGCTGAGATTTAAGGAGAATGCGACACCTCAGCTAACTTTCCAAAATTTGGTTCTACTTTCTATATAGTAAGATGGTTAAGTTTCCAAAACAACCCGTATCAGCACTACAACTATTTTTAATACATTCAATGAATACATAGAAAATTTCAAAACATCTTTTAATTATTTTAACTTTTCCAACCCATTTCACGTTGAAAGTTTAAATTTTGAATCCAGAATCGATAAGCCCATTAATACATCTGTCTGCCACCTATAAAAAATAATTGTACAGACTATTTACTTTTGTTTCAAAAAAAATTATTTACCGTAAAAAAATATTTCCCAAAGAAGTAAGTTTTCAAGACATCCTCTAGTGTGAACAAAAAGCTGAGATTTAAGGAGAATGCGACACCTCAGCTAACTTTCCAAAATTTGGTTCTACTTTCTATATAGTAAGATGGTTAAGTTTCCAAAACAACCCGTATCAGCACTACAACTATTTTTAATACATTCAATGAATACATAGAAAATTTCAAAACATCTTTTAATTATTTTAACTTTTCCAACCCATTTCACGTTGAAAGTTTAAATTTTGAATCCAGAATCGAGAAGCCCATTAATACATCTGTCTGCCACCTATAAAAAATAATTGTACAGACTATTTACTTTTGTTTCAAAAAAAATTATTTACCGTAAAAAAATATTTCCCAAAGAAGTAAGTTTTCAAGACATCCTCTAGTGTGAACAAAAAGCTGAGATTTAAGGAGAATGCGACACCTCAGCTAACTTTCCAAAATTTGGTTCTACTTTCTATATAGTAAGATGGTTAAGTTTCCAAAACAACCCGTATCAGCACTACAACTATTTTTAATACATTCAATGAATACATAGAAAATTTCAAAACATCTTTTAATTATTTTAACTTTTCCAACCCATTTCACGTTGAAAGTTTAAATTTTGAATCCAGAATCGAGAAGCCCATTAATACATCTGTCTGCCACCTATAAAAAATAATTGTACAGACTATTTACTTTTGTTTCAAAAAAAATTATTTACCGTAAAAAAATATTTCCCAAAGAAGTAAGTTTTCAAGACATCCTCTAGTGTGAACAAAAAGCTGAGATTTAAGGAGAATGCGACACCTCAGCTAACTTTCCAAAATTTGGTTCTACTTTCTATATAGTAAGATGGTTAAGTTTCCAAAACAACCCGTATCAGCACTACAACTATTTTTAATACATTCAATGAATACATAGAAAATTTCAAAACATCTTTTAATTATTTTAACTTTTCCAACCCATTTCACGTTGAAAGTTTAAATTTTGAATCCAGAATCGAGAAGCCCATTAATACATCTGTCTGCCACCTATAAAAAATAATTGTACAGACTATTTACTTTTGTTTCAAAAAAAATTATTTACCGTAAAAAAATATTTCCCAAAGAAGTAAGTTTTCAAGACATCCTCTAGTGTGAACAAAAAGCTGAGATTTAAGGAGAATGCGACACCTCAGCTAACTTTCCAAAATTTGGTTCTACTTTCTATATAGTAAGATGGTTAAGTTTCCAAAACAACCCGTATCAGCACTACAACTATTTTTAATACATTCAATGAATACATAGAAAATTTCAAAACATCTTTTAATTATTTTAACTTTTCCAACCCATTTCACGTTGAAAGTTTAAATTTTGAATCCAGAATCGAGAAGCCCATTAATACATCTGTCTGCCACCTATAAAAAATAATTGTACAGACTATTTACTTTTGTTTCAAAAAAAATTATTTACCGTAAAAAAATATTTCCCAAAGAAGTAAGTTTTCAAGACATCCTCTAGTGTGAACAAAAAGCTGAGATTTAAGGAGAATGCGACACCTCAGCTAACTTTCCAAAATTTGGTTCTACTTTCTATATAGTAAGATGGTTAAGTTTCCAAAACAACCCGTATCAGCACTACAACTATTTTTAATACATTCAATGAATACATAGAAAATTTCAAAACATCTTTTAATTATTTTAACTTTTCCAACCCATTTCACGTTGAAAGTTTAAATTTTGAATCCAGAATCGAGAAGCCCATTAATACATCTGTCTGCCACCTATAAAAAATAATTGTACAGACTATTTACTTTTGTTTCAAAAAAAATTATTTACCGTAAAAAAATATTTCCCAAAGAAGTAAGTTTTCAAGACATCCTCTAGTGTGAACAAAAAGCTGAGATTTAAGGAGAATGCGACACCTCAGCTAACTTTCCAAAATTTGGTTCTACTTTCTATATAGTAAGATGGTTAAGTTTCCAAAACAACCCGTATCAGCACTACAACTATTTTTAATACATTCAATGAATACATAGAAAATTTCAAAACATCTTTTAATTATTTTAACTTTTCCAACCCATTTCACGTTGAAAGTTTAAATTTTGAATCCAGAATCGAGAAGCCCATTAATACATCTGTCTGCCACCTATAAAAAATAATTGTACAGACTATTTACTTTTGTTTCAAAAAAAATTATTTACCGTAAAAAAATATTTCCCAAAGAAGTAAGTTTTCAAGACATCCTCTAGTGTGAACAAAAAGCTGAGAACATATAACACCTCAAGTATTTAAATGTTTATTTTAATGATATATTGAGTGAAATGAAAGTTGATGGATTAGTGAAAATCCAAGTATTATGGCCAAAAGGGGCAAAAAGGGCAAAATTGGTAATTTGCCAACCGTGTGTTGGAGGCTTAAATATTGAGTTAGAGATTTCAAATGACAAAAGTAAGGTTGGATATGGAATCAGGGCGAAAAATTGAGTAAATAGGCAAATTTGAGAAAAATCGATGAATAGTGATTTTTAAGTGTTAAAATACTGAGGTGTGAGTGTACAGATAGGTGTGAAATTTTTATCATTATTTTGGAGAAAGAAAAATATGTCATGGACTGGAAAAATATTTAGATTAAGGAATTGTGATCGAAATTTTTATCGGAGTGAAAGTTAGATCGCGTGTGGGACCCGTGTGACCGAAGTCACTTGGCCCCACCTCCTTTTTCTTTCCTTCTTTCCTTCTTTTCTCTCATCTCCCGTGCGCGCGCTCTCTGTGAGCAAGAAGAGGCCAAACACCATTTCCTTCCCATTTTCACCATTTCTTCATTTCTCCACCGAATCGCTTGATTTTGGTGTTGAAATCTATCGTAAACAACCTTCCAAAGCCATTGGTAGCATCTAGAAGCCTTGAATCCATCTCTTTGGCCACGTTTTAAGCAAAGTCAGATCCGACCCATTGGAGGTTTTTGAGATTTCTTGGAGTTTTGAGCTTCAAATGGTTTAGTGAAGCCTTGGTGGTGATCACACTACCCATTGTAAGTATATTTGTGGTCTTTTGATAGTTGATTCATAGATCTATGAATATGTGTTCAAAGCTTTGATTTTAGATGTGTGATGATAGAGAGCTCAAATGCAAAAATGCTATTAGATGAAAAGGCCTTAGAATCATGTTTGTAAGCTAGAAATGCTATGTTAAATTTTGGTGAAAAATCTAGGTTTTTAACTTAGAGAATTTTGAGGAATTTTGATGAAAAATGAGTTTTTGTGTAATTGGGATTTGATGATTGTTGTAGGGTGCCTCACACGGTTGGATTTGAGAAAAGTTGAATTGGAGCATACGTTTGGAACGGAGTGCTAAGTGTTAAGGTAAACTCTTGGAACTTGGGTTTAATCCCTAGTGAGCTCCACCACACCTAGAGGAAGGTTGTGGTTGGATTATGTAGTGATGACATGATGTGTTTGTGTGCTTGTATGCATATTACTTGTGTTTTGTGAAAATTGTTTGGTCACTGGCCAGTTGACGTGTGTTGGGTTTGGACATCCGCTGGAACATTTCGATGGCGAAATACCAGTTGGAATGCCATGGGGTCGACTCATGGGAGCGACACCAGGATGAGCCAAACGTGGGACATCCGCCGGATAGGTCTCTTGAGGAGTTCCGGTTGGGTTGGCCATGGAGTTTTCTCAACCATGGGAGAAGCTCTAGGATTGTCTCGGGAGTTATATGATGGAGTCCTTGAACACGAATCCATGAATGGATGTTCTTGGGTGTCTCCAGGTGGATGGTGATATTGTTTTACTTGCATGCCATATTATGTCATTTTGATACATTTTAGTGAGCCATGGAGTGGAGAGAGCCTCTAGCTCCATTGGTTTACTGAGATATATCCGTATATCTCACCCCGTGTTTGGGGGACCACATTTCAGGTCACTATGAGCCGGGAGGAGCTTCGGGCAAGAAGCCCGTGTAGTGGACGTTGTATTGGCATGCGGTGCATTGGATTGCATGGCTTTTTGGAGGAGTTTATGGAGTGCACATAGCATACCATTAGTATTTTGAGACTTAGGTCATGAACATATTGCATGATGTCATTTTCCATGCTTTTGTTAGTGTTCATGGTCATATGCTAAGTCTTGATATGTTTTATTATTCATGGCTTGGATAACTGTATATTTTGAGTGAGCATGGGACTTGTCCATTGCCACATTCATAGCCTTGAAGTCTTGATATGTATTGTTGTAAAAATGGTCCATATATGCATGTAAATGGCCATTATTTTGAGAATGTTGTAAATGATGTTTAACTTAAGGAAATTGAATGATGGAAGGGCCTAGAGCCTACATTAGGACATGATTATGTGTTATGTGGAGTACCAAGGGGTTAGGGATGGATTACACACCCTTTTTGGGGCTCAAAACTGCTGTAATCTGTCATTTTGCTGCATAGTAATCGATTACCCAAGCATGGTAATCGATTACCATGCAACAGGGGACGAAAAATTAGCTACTGTCTGCACTGGTAATCGATTACTGGCCTTTGGTAATCGATTACCATGTGTGGTAATCGATTACCAAGAGTTGGTAATCGATTACCAGAACAGAGGAATTGAAAAATTGGCTACTGCCTCATTTTTTGACAGGTGGTAATCGATTACCACCCACTGGTAATCGATTACCACAGTGTAAATTTTGAAAATTCAGGTTTTTCTAGACTAAAAGAAAGGGGTATAACTTGATGGGTAGAACTCCAAATGGTGCGTGGTTTGAATCCATGCGTAGACAACGTAAAGGACTACAACTTGGTAAAAGATGAGAGTAAGATGGTGAGTTTAAATGAATGAATAAAGAGAATGGTTTATGATGTTATAAAGTGTATGATTCCGCAAATTGCATTTACAATTATAGTGTGGTTTTAATTGATTACGGAAAATGTTTTGATATAAAAGAAAGGAATATGTAAAAAGAAAAATTTGCCCGTAATTTAATTAACCTAATCACTGTGATTGTAACTGCGCTTAATATCATAATCAATGTTAACAATACCGGTGTACAACGGGCTGTTACATTTTATGGTATCAGAGCAGTTTTGTTTAGGGAACTCTGATTGTTTGTGTATGTTGTATCTTGTGTGTCATAGCTATCTGTGAACTATTTATGATTAATGTATATGTGATTCCTCAGTGTGGGTCTGATCAACTCATTCCTTTGTGTTACATGTACAGATATCATGAGTAGGGCACGAGGTCGCCGTGGGGCACGTGGTGCAGGTCCTTTGCCACCGGATCCGGTCACTGCAGCACTGAATGCTCTGCAGGCGGAAACGGCTGCAAACAGAAATATGACTGAGAACCTGATGAAAGCAAATCAGGATATGATGCAGGCCTTTATGGCTGAGTTGAGGGCGGATAGAGGTCGTCCTAGGAGGGAGAACACACCTCCGCATACGGCTACGGTGACTCCTACACCGACGCCATCTGTTACTCCTCAACAGGGGGAGAGTGGGGCTAGTCACCACACTGGTGAGGCTAGCCATCATACTACTACTGACCCGAGCTATATTCCCGATCCGTCATCTGTTGCCCAATCTACTGGGGCTGCTGGGCAGGTGCTCGATAATGCTGACGATGAGCGTAGGCTCATATCTTTCAGGAAACATAAGCCACCCGCATTTCTGGGGTCAAGGGACCCAAAGGAGGTCACTGCTTGGTTGAGGGGCATGGACAAGATTTTTCAGGTTATGAGATGCCAAGATCCGCAGAAGTTATTGTATTCTGTTTATATGCTGGAGGGTGATGCCCAGGAGTGGTGGGACAATGTGTCTCGCCCGTTTGTTATTCAGGGAGAGGTCCCTACTTGGACTATGTTTGAAGGATTATTTCATGAAGAATATTTTCCCCGCGATGTTCGGGAGGCTAAGCAA
The DNA here is from genome assembly GCA_032173675.1 of Gastrolobium villosum. Classification (NCBI taxonomy): domain Eukaryota; kingdom Viridiplantae; phylum Streptophyta; class Magnoliopsida; order Fabales; family Fabaceae; genus Gastrolobium; species Gastrolobium villosum. Next base: position 6,902 of record JAVKPL010004393.1, read on the forward strand.
GGTGAATTTGATAATCTGGTACAGGGAGTTATGACTGTTGATGCCTATGTGGCGAAATTTAATGAATTGGTCAAGTTTGCTAATTATGGAGGTACTCTACCTACTCCGGAATTCTTGTCAGCTAAATTTCAAAGAGGGCTGAGTGAGAAGATTGCAAAGAGGATGTCAAATACTGCGGTGAGAAACTTTGCTGATTTAGTGACCCAATGCAAGAGGGTCGAGACTGTCTATGGGAGGTATCCAAAATCGGATAAGGTAAAAGAGCAAGAAGTTAAGAGGACACCTGGTCCTTCTGGAAACATTAATAGAGGAGGTTTCAATAATAACAACAGGGGTAGGGGGTTGCATGTGAGGCAGCCTCCTGGTCAGTTCAAGAGGGGTGGAAACACTGGTGGTGGTGGTGCTTCGGACAGATATTTTACCCCACGATGTGGGAAGTGTGGGAAATACCACAAAGGTGTGTGTGGCGCTGGTCCATTGTCTTGTTTTAAGTGTGGTCGGAATGGCCACTTTGCTAGAGAGTGTCCGTCTTCTTCGGGGCAGGCTGCGAATCTGCAGGCCTTGCCGCCAGCTATTACTACTGCAGCTACTCCTATTACGGCTGTTCCTACTGTGGGACGAGTCTATACTACGAATGCTCAACATACTGAAAAGGCTCCGAATTTGGTTAAAGGTATAATTTTTCTCTCTAATGTTGATTTATCTGTGTTGTTTGATTCGGGAGCTACACATTCATTTGTGGCGGACTATGTGGCTAAGGCGTTGGACTTAAAGGTAACAAGGATGGTTCCTCCGATGCGCATTACTACTGCTACAGGCGAGGTTAGTGAGTCGTCGTGGATTTGTGAAGATGTAAAGTTCACTTATTTAGGCAGGGGTTATACCATTGATTTAATTATCTTACCCCTGGCCTCTGTCAATTTAATTTTGGGGATGGATTGGTTGTCTCGGAACTGCGCAATGATTGATTGCTGCGGGAAGAGGTTGTTGTTATCTCACGAGAGGCCGCCTGTTTGTCCGTCTTTGTATTTATCTGTCAGTCAGACTGTGAAAGCCTTGAAGGCTGGAGATCTGGGTTATGTTCTGTTGGGCGGATTGGTGGGTGATAAAAAGGAGGAGATTTCTGCTATTCCAGTTGTTAATGAGTTTGAGGATGTATTTCCGGATGAGATACCGGAATTCCCACCTGAGAGAGAGATTGAATTCTCGATTGATTTATTGCCTGGTGTGGGGCCGATTTCCTTGGCTCCATATCGGATGTCGCCACTTGAGTTGACTGAATTGAAGAAACATATTGAAGAACTGTCTGCGAAGAATTTTATAAGGCCGAGTGTGTCTCCGTGGGGAGCACCGGTGATATTTGTAAAGAAAAAGGATGGTAGCATGAGATTGTGCACTGACTACCGACAGTTGAATAAAGTGACTATTAAGAACCGGTACCCATTGCCGCGTATTGATGATTTATTAGACCAGTTGAGGGGTGCCTGCGTATTTTCAAAGATTGATCTCCGGTCCGGATATCACCAGATTCGGATTAAACCGGAGGATGTACCTAAAACAGCTTTCCGATCCAGATATGGACATTTTGAGTATCAAGTGATTCCTTTTGGGCTTACTAATGCCCCGGCGGTGTTCATGGACTATATGAACCGCATTTTCAAACCGTATTTGGACCAGTTCGTGATTGTATTTATAGATGACATCTTAATCTATTCTAAGAGTAAAGAGGAGCACATGGACCATTTGAGGACTGTGTTGCAGGTGTTAAAGGACAAGAAACTGTATGCTAAGCCGTCTAAGTGTGAATTCTGGTTGTCTGAGGTGCAATTTTTGGGTCATGTTATTTCTGCAAGTGGTGTTGCAGTGGATCCAAGCAAGATTGAAGCGGTGAGTGACTGGGAACGACCTAAGACTGTGACTGAGATCAGAAGTTTTCTGGGGCTTGCTGGCTATTATCGCCGATTTATACAAGGATTTTCTGCAATGGTTCTACCGTTGACTCGATTGACACGAAAGGATACTCCTTTTGTGTGGACCCAGGAATGTGAGGACTGTTTTCTGCTACTAAAAGAGAAATTAACTACTGCTCCGGTGCTGACTCTACCAGATCCGGAGGGTGAGTTTGTGTTATATTGTGATGCTTCTAAGAAAGGTTTAGGGAGCGTACTGATGCAGGAAAGGAAAAGTGATTGCATATGCGTCTAGGCAGTTGAGGCCGCATGAAGAAAATTATCCGACGCATGACTTAGAATTGGCTGCTATTGTGTTTGCCTTGAAAATTTGGAGGCATTTTCTGTATGGGATGAAATTTGCTGTGTTCAGCGACCATAAAAGCTTGAAATATTTATTTGATCAGAAGGAGCTGAATATGAGACAGCGTAGATGGGTTGAATTCTTGAAAGATTATGATTTTGAACTGAAATACCACCCGGGAAAGGCCAATGTTGTGGCAGATGCATTGAGTAGGAAGTCGGTTAACTTATCTCATATGATGATGTGGGACAATGAAGTGATTGAGCAATTCCGTGATATGAAAATAACGGATTTCTTTGCAGGAAGAATGTGTGATATGGAGTTGACTCGGATTGAGAACGAGCTGCACGAGAAGATTAAAGAGACTCAGATTCGCAATGAGAGTATAAAGTATTTGAAAGGCCAGAGTGGCATATCTGTTAATGAACAGGGATTATTGTTATATCAGGGCAGGATTGTTGTGCCCAAGGAACTTGCAGAGGAAGTTATGACTGAGGCCCATAAGGGTCAATATGCTATCCACCCAGGTGCCACAAAAATGTACCAAGATTTGAAAGTTAAGTTCTGGTGGCCTGGGATGAAAAGGGATGTTGCCGAGTACGTGTCTAAGTGCTTGGTGTGTCAGAAAGTGAAAATAGAGCATCGGAAACCTGCTGGATTACTTCAGCCGCTGGATATACCTGAATGGAAATGGGAGAGTATTTCAATGGATTTTGTTGTTGGGTTGCCGAGAACTCAAGCTGGTTATGATTCGATTTGGGTTATTGTGGACCGACTCACGAAGTCCGCACATTTTCTACCAGTACGAGTGGATTACACCACAGAGAAGTTGGCTACACTGTATGTAAAGGAGATTGTCAGACTCCATGGGATACCGATTAGCATTGTTAGTGATCGGGACCCGAAGTTTACCTCACGATTTTGGGGAGCCTTGCAGCAGGCTTTTGGCACTCAGCTTCGACTGAGCACTGCTTATCACCCGCAGACTGATGGTCAGACTGAGAGGACCATACAGACACTTGAGGATATGCTGAGAGCATGCACACTGGAACAGGGTAATGCCTGGGATAGGTACTTACCACTGGTGGAATTTTCTTATAATAACAGTTTTCATTCCAGTCTGGGTATGGCACCATATGAGGTTTTGTATGGCAGGAGGTGTCGTACGCCCACTTGTTGGACTGAGGTAGGCGATAAAGAAAGGTTTGGTCCGGATTTTGTGCAGGAAACAACAGTGCAAATTGAAATGATCAGAGAAAAATTGAAACAGGCACAGAATCGGCAGAAGAGCTATTATGACAATAAGCATAGGCCGCTGGAATTTGAGGAAGGTGACCATGTATTTGTACGTTTGTCGCCGGTCACAGGTGTTGGCCGTGCGTTGGGTGTGAGGAAGCTGAGTCCACGGTTCATTGGGCCATATCAAATTATGAAAAGAGTAGGATTGGTGGCCTATCAGCTTGCCTTACCCCCACAGTTATCTAATTTACATGATGTGTTTCATGTGTCGCAGTTGCGACGTTATGTTCCGGATGAGTCACATGTGGTGATGCCGGATAATATTGAAATCAGGGAGAACTTGAAGACTCCCATTGGTCCTATTGCAGTTTTGGATCGCAGTGAAAAGCGACTAAGAAGTAAAGTGATTCCCATGCTGAAGATTCAGTGGGAAGGCCGCACACCTGAGGAGGCTACTTGGGAGCGGGAGGACGAGATTCTCCGGCTGTATCCTGAGTTAGTGAGCAGGTATGATTTAATTTTGCGGACAAAATTTCAAAAAGGTGGGGTGAATATAACACCTCAAGTATTTAAATGTTTATTTTAATGATATATTGAGAAATGAAAGTTGATGAATTAGTGAAAATCCAAGTATTATGGCCAAAAGGGGCAAAAAGGGCAAAATGGTAATTTGCCAACCGTGTGTTGTGAGACTTAAATATTGAGTTAGAGGTTTCAAATGACAAAAATAATGCTGGAAATGGAATCAGGGCGGAAAATTGAGTAAATAGGCAAATTTGAGAAAAATCGATGAATAGTGATTTTTAAGTGTTAAAATACTGAGGTGCGAGTGTACCAATAGGTGTGAAATTTTTATCATTATTTTGGAGAAAGAAAAATATGTCATGGACTGGAAAAATATTTAGATTAAGGAATTGTGATCGAAATTTTTATCGGAGTGAAAGTTAGATCGCGTGTGGGACCCGTGTGACCGAAGTCACTTGGCCCCACCTCCTTTTTCTTTCCTTCTTTCCTTCTTTTCTCTCATCTCCCTCGCGCGCTCTCTGTGTCAAGAAGAGGCCAAACACCATTTCCTTCCCATTTTCACCATTTCTTCGTTTCTCCACCGAATCGCTTGATTTTGGTGTTGAAATCTATCGTAAACAACCTTCCAAAGCCATTGGTAGTACTTAGAAGCCTTGAATCCATCTCTTTGGCCACGTTTTAAGCAAAGTCAGATCCGACCCATTGGAGGTTTTTGAGATTTCTTGGAGTTTTGAGCTTCGAATGGTTTAGTGAAGCCTTGGTGGTGATCACACTACCCATTGTAAGTATATTTATGGTCTTTTGATAGTTGAATTCTTAGATCTATGAATATGTGTTCAAACCTTTGATTTTAGATGTGTGATGATAGAGAGCTCAAATGCAAAAATGCTATTAGATGAAAAGGTCTTAGAATCATGTTTGTAAGCTAGAAATGCTATGTTAAATTTTGGTGAAAAATCTAGGTTTTTAACTTAGAGAATTTTGAGGAATTTTGATGAAAAATGAGTTTTTGTGTAATTGGGATTTGATGATTGTTGTAGGGTGCCTCACACGGTTGGAATTGTGAAAAGTTGAATTGGAGCATACGTTTGGAACGGAGTGCTAAGTGTTAAGGTAAACCCTTGGAACTTGGGTTTAATCCCTAGTGTGCTCCACCACACCTAGTGGAAGGTTGTGGTTGGATTATGTGGTTATGACATGGTGTGATTGTGTGCTTGTATGCATATTGCTTGGATTTTTGTGAAAATTGTTTGGTCACTGGCCAGTTGACGTGTGTTGGGTTTGGACATCCGCTGGAACATTTCGATGGCGAAATACCAGTTGGAATGCCATGGGGTCGACTCATGGGAGCGACACCAGGATGAGCCAAACGTGGGACATCCGCCGGATAGGTCTCTTGAGGAGTTCCGGTTGGGTTGGCCATGGAGTTTTCTCAACCATGGGAGAAGCTCTAGGATTGTCTCGGGAGTTATATGATGGAGTCCTTGAACACGAATCCATGAATGGATGTTCTTGGGTATCTCCAGGTGGATGGTGATATTGTTTTACTTGCATGCCATATTATGTCATTTTGATACATTTTAGTGAGCCATGGAGTGGAGAGAGCCTCTAGCTCCATTGGTTTACTGAGATATATCCGTATATCTCACCCCGTGTTTGGGGGACCACATTTCAGGTCACTATGAGCCGGGAGGAGCTTCGGGCAAGAAGCCCGTGTAGTGGACGTTGTATTGGCATGCGGTGCATTGGATTGCATGGCTTTTTGGAGGAGTTTATGGAGTGCACATAGCATACCATTAGTATTTTGAGACTTAGGTCATGAACATATTGCATGATGTCATTTTCCATGCTTTTGTTAGTGTTCATGGTCACATGCTAAGTCTTGATATGTTTTATTATTCATGGCTTGGATAACTGTATATTTTGAGTGAGCATGGGACTTGTCCATTGCCACATTCATAGCCTTGAAGTCTTGATATGTATTGTTGTAAAAATGGTCCATATATGCATGTAAATGGTCATTATTTTGAGAATGTTGTAAATGATGTTTAACTTAAGGGAATTGAATGATGGAAGGGCCTAGAGCCAACATTAGGACATGATTATGTGTTATGTGGAGTACCAAGGGGTTAGGGATGGATTACACACCCTTTTTGGGGCTCAAAACTGCTGTAATCTGTCATTTTGCTGCATAGTAATCGATTACCCAAGCATGGTAATCGATTACCATGCAACAGGGGACGAAAAATTAGCTACTGTCTGCACTGGTAATCGATTACTGGCCTTTGGTAATCGATTACCATGTGTGGTAATCGATTACCAAGAGTTGGTAATCGATTACCAGAACAGAGGAATTGAAAAATTGGCTACTGCCTCATTTTTTGACAGGTGGTAATCGATTACCACCCACTGGTAATCGATTACCACAGTGTAAATTTTGAAAATTTAGGTTTTTCTAGACTAAAAGAAAGGGGTATAACTTGATGGGTAGAACTCCAAATGATACGTGGTTTGAAACCACGCGTAGGCAACGTAAAGGACTACAACTTGGTAAAAGATGAGAGTAAGATGGTGAGTTTAAATGAGATGAATAAAGAGAATGGTTTATGATGTTATAAAGTGTATGATTCCGCAAATTGCATTTACAATTATAGTGTGGTTTTAATTGATTACGGAAAATGTTTTGATATAAAAATTTGCCCCGTAATTTAATTAACCTAATCACTGTGATTGTAACTGCGCTTAATATCATAATCAATGTTAACAATACCGGTGTACAACGGGCTGTTACACAAGACATCCTCTAGTGTGAACAAAAAGCTGAGATTTAAGGAGAATGCGACACCTCAGCTAACTTTCCAAAATTTGGTTCTACTTTCTATATAGTAAGATGGTTAAGTTTCCAAAACAACCCGTATCAGCACTACAACTATTTTTAATACATTCAATGAATACATAGAAAATTTCAAAACATCTTTTAATTATTTTAACTTTTCCAACCCATTTCACGTTGAAAGTTTAAATTTTGAATCCAGAATCGAGAAGCCCATTAATACATCTGTCTGCCACCTATAAAAAATAATTGTACAGACTATTTACTTTTGTTTCAAAAAAAATTATTTACCGTAAAAAAATATTTCCCAAAGAAGTAAGTTTTCAAGACATCCTCTAGTGTGAACAAAAAGCTGAGATTTAAGGAGAATGCGACACCTCAGCTAACTTTCCAAAATTTGGTTCTACTTTCTATATAGTAAGATGGTTAAGTTTCCAAAACAACCCGTATCAGCACTACAACTATTTTTAATACATTCAATGAATACATAGAAAATTTCAAAACATCTTTTAATTATTTTAACTTTTCCAACCCATTTCACGTTGAAAGTTTAAATTTTGAATCCAGAATCGAGAAGCCCATTAATACATCTGTCTGCCACCTATAAAAAATAATTGTACAGACTATTTACTTTTGTTTCAAAAAAAAATATTTACCGTAAAAAAATATTTCCCAAAGAAGTAAGTTTTCAAGACATCCTCTAGTGTGAACAAAAAGCTGAGATTTAAGGAGAATGCGACACCTCAGCTAACTTTCCAAAATTTGGTTCTACTTTCTATATAGTAAGATGGTTAAGTTTCCAAAACAACCCGTATCAGCACTACAACTATTTTTAATACATTCAATGAATACATAGAAAATTTCAAAACATCTTTTAATTATTTTAACTTTTCCAACCCATTTCACGTTGAAAGTTTAAATTTTGAATCCAGAATCGAGAAGCCCATTAATACATCTGTCTGCCACCTATAAAAAATAATTGTACAGACTATTTACTTTTGTTTCAAAAAAAATTATTTACCGTAAAAAAATATTTCCCAAAGAAGTAAGTTTTCAAGACATCCTCTAGTGTGAACAAAAAGCTGAGATTTAAGGAGAATGCGACACCTCAGCTAACTTTCCAAAATTTGGTTCTACTTTCTATATAGTAAGATGGTTAAGTTTCCAAAACAACCCGTATCAGCACTACAACTATTTTTAATACATTCAATGAATACATAGAAAATTTCAAAACATCTTTTAATTATTTTAACTTTTCCAACCCATTTCACGTTGAAAGTTTAAATTTTGAATCCAGAATCGAGAAGCCCATTAATACATCTGTCTGCCACCTATAAAAAATAATTGTACAGACTATTTACTTTTGTTTCAAAAAAAATTATTTACCGTAAAAAAATATTTCCCAAAGAAGTAAGTTTTCAAGACATCCTCTAGTGTGAACAAAAAGCTGAGATTTAAGGAGAATGCGACACCTCAGCTAACTTTCCAAAATTTGGTTCTACTTTCTATATAGTAAGATGGTTAAGTTTCCAAAACAACCCGTATCAGCACTACAACTATTTTTAATACATTCAATGAATACATAGAAAATTTCAAAACATCTTTTAATTATTTTAACTTTTCCAACCCATTTCACGTTGAAAGTTTAAATTTTGAATCCAGAATCGAGAAGCCCATTAATACATCTGTCTGCCACCTATAAAAAATAATTGTACAGACTATTTACTTTTGTTTCAAAAAAAATTATTTACCGTAAAAAAATATTTCCCAAAGAAGTAAGTTTTCAAGACATCCTCTAGTGTGAACAAAAAGCTGAGATTTAAGGAGAATGCGACACCTCATCTAACTTTCCAAAATTTGGTTCTACTTTCTATATAGTAAGATGGTTAAGTTTCCAAAACAACCCGTATCAGCACTACAACTATTTTTAATACATTCAATGAATACATAGAAAATTTCAAAACATCTTTTAATTATTTTAACTTTTCCAACCCATTTCACGTTGAAAGTTTAAATTTTGAATCCAGAATCGAGAAGCCCATTAATACATCTGTCTGCCACCTATAAAAAATAATTGTACAGACTATTTACTTTTGTTTCAAAAAAAATTATTTACCGTAAAAAAATATTTCCCAAAGAAGTAAGTTTTCAAGACATCCTCTAGTGTGAACAAAAAGCTGAGATTTAAGGAGAATGCGACACCTCAGCTAACTTTCCAAAATTTGGTTCTACTTTCTATATAGTAAGATGGTTAAGTTTCCAAAACAACCCGTATCAGCACTACAACTATTTTTAATACATTCAATGAATACATAGAAAATTTCAAAACATCTTTTAATTATTTTAACTTTTCCAACCCATTTCACGTTGAAAGTTTAAATTTTGAATCCAGAATCGAGAAGCCCATTAATACATCTGTCTGCCACCTATAAAAAATAATTGTACAGACTATTTACTTTTGTTTCAAAAAAAATTATTTACCGTAAAAAAATATTTCCCAAAGAAGTAAGTTTTCAAGACATCCTCTAGTGTGAACAAAAAGCTGAGATTTAAGGAGAATGCGACACCTCAGCTAACTTTCCAAAATTTGGTTCTACTTTCTATATAGTAAGATGGTTAAGTTTCCAAAACAACCCGTATCAGCACTACAACTATTTTTAATACATTCAATGAATACATAGAAAATTTCAAAACATCTTTTAATTATTTTAACTTTTCCAACCCATTTCACGTTGAAAGTTTAAATTTTGAATCCAGAATCGAGAAGCCCATTAATACATCTGTCTGCCACCTATAAAAAATAATTGTACAGACTATTTACTTTTGTTTCAAAAAAAATTATTTACCGTAAAAAAATATTTCCCAAAGAAGTAAGTTTTCAAGACATCCTCTAGTGTGAACAAAAAGCTGAGATTTAAGGAGAATGCGACACCTCAGCTAACTTTCCAAAATTTGGTTCTACTTTCTATATAGTAAGATGGTTAAGTTTCCAAAACAACCCGTATCAGCACTACAACTATTTTTAATACATTCAATGAATACATAGAAAATTTCAAAACATCTTTTAATTATTTTAACTTTTCCAACCCATTTCACGTTGAAAGTTTAAATTTTGAATCCAGAATCGAGAAGCCCATTAATACATCTGTCTGCCACCTATAAAAAATAATTGTACAGACTATTTACTTTTGTTTCAAAAAAAATTATTTACCGTAAAAAAATATTTCCCAAAGAAGTAAGTTTTCAAGACATCCTCTAGTGTGAACAAAAAGCTGAGATTTAAGGAGAATGCGACACCTCAGCTAACTTTCCAAAATTTGGTTCTACTTTCTATATAGTAAGATGGTTAAGTTTCCAAAACAACCCGTATCAGCACTACAACTATTTTTAATACATTCAATGAATACATAGAAAATTTCAAAACATCTTTTAATTATTTTAACTTTTCCAACCCATTTCACGTTGAAAGTTTAAATTTTGAATCCAGAATCGAGAAGCCCATTAATACATCTGTCTGCCACCTATAAAAAATAATTGTACAGACTATTTACTTTTGTTTCAAAAAAAATTATTTACCGTAAAAAAATATTTCCCAAAGAAGTAAGTTTTCAAGACATCCTCTAGTGTGAACAAAAAGCTGAGATTTAAGGAGAATGCGACACCTCAGCTAACTTTCCAAAATTTGGTTCTACTTTCTATATAGTAAGATGGTTAAGTTTCCAAAACAACCCGTATCAGCACTACAACTATTTTTAATACATTCAATGAATACATAGAAAATTTCAAAACATCTTTTAATTATTTTAACTTTTCCAACCCATTTCACGTTGAAAGTTTAAATTTTGAATCCAGAATCGAGAAGCCCATTAATACATCTGTCTGCCACCTATAAAAAATAATTGTACAGACTATTTACTTTTGTTTCAAAAAAAATTATTTACCGTAAAAAAATATTTCCCAAAGAAGTAAGTTTTCAAGACATCCTCTAGTGTGAACAAAAAGCTGAGATTTAAGGAGAATGCGACACCTCAGCTAACTTTCCAAAATTTGGTTCTACTTTCTATATAGTAAGATGGTTAAGTTTCCAAAACAACCCGTATCAGCACTACAACTATTTTTAATACATTCAATGAATACATAGAAAATTTCAAAACATCTTTTAATTATTTTAACTTTTCCAACCCATTTCACGTTGAAAGTTTAAATTTTGAATCCAGAATCGAGAAGCCCATTAATACATCTGTCTGCCACCTATAAAAAATAATTGTACAGACTATTTACTTTTGTTTCAAAAAAAATTATTTACCGTAAAAAAATATTTCCCAAAGAAGTAAGTTTTCAAGACATCCTCTAGTGTGAACAAAAAGCTGAGATTTAAGGAGAATGCGACACCTCAGCTAACTTTCCAAAATTTGGTTCTACTTTCTATATAGTAAGATGGTTAAGTTTCCAAAACAACCCGTATCAGCACTACAACTATTTTTAATACATTCAATGAATACATAGAAAATTTCAAAACATCTTTTAATTATTTTAACTTTTCCAACCCATTTCACGTTGAAAGTTTAAATTTTGAATCCAGAATCGAGAAGCCCATTAATACATCTGTCTGCCACCTATAAAAAATAATTGTACAGACTATTTACTTTTGTTTCAAAAAAAATTATTTACCGTAAAAAAATATTTCCCAAAGAAGTAAGTTTTCAAGACATCCTCTAGTGTGAACAAAAAGCTGAGATTTAAGGAGAATGCGACACCTCAGCTAACTTTCCAAAATTTGGTTCTACTTTCTATATAGTAAGATGGTTAAGTTTCCAAAACAACCCGTATCAGCACTACAACTATTTTTAATACATTCAATGAATACATAGAAAATTTCAAAACATCTTTTAATTATTTTAACTTTTCCAACCCATTTCACGTTGAAAGTTTAAATTTTGAATCCAGAATCGAGAAGCCCATTAATACATCTGTCTGCCACCTATAAAAAATAATTGTACAGACTATTTACTTTTGTTTCAAAAAAAATTATTTACCGTAAAAAAATATTTCCCAAAGAAGTAAGTTTTCAAGACATCCTCTAGTGTGAACAAAAAGCTGAGATTTAAGGAGAATGCGACACCTCAGCTAACTTTCCAAAATTTGGTTCTACTTTCTATATAGTAAGATGGTTAAGTTTCCAAAACATAATGACAAAAGTAAGGTTGGAAATGGACTTTCAGGGCAAAAAAAATTGAGTAAATAGGCAAATTTGAGAAAAATCGATGAATAGTGATTTTTAAGTGTTAAATACTGAGTTGTGAGTGTACCGATAGGTGTGAAATTTTTATCATTATTTTGGAGAAAGAAAAATATGTTATGGACTGGAAAAATATTTAGATTAAGGATTTGTGATCGGAAATTTTATCGGAGTTAAAGTTAGATCGCGTGTGGGACCCGTGTGACCGAAGTCACTTGGCCCCACCTCCTTTTTCTTTCCTTCTTTCCTTCCTTTCTTCCTCCATTCCCGTGCGCACCTACAGAGAGGAAAAGAGACCAAAACCTCCATTCTTCATCTTTTCACCATTTCTTCGTTTCTCCACCGAATCGCTTGATTTTGGTGTTGAAATCTATCGTAAACAACCTTCCAAAGCCATTGGTAGTACTTAGAAGCCTTGAATCCATCTCTTTGGCCACGTTTTAAGCAAAGTCAGATCCGACCCATTGGAGGTTTTTGAGATTTCTTGGAGTTTTGAGCTTCAAATGGTTTAGTGAAGCCTTGGTGGTGATCATACTACTCATTGTAAGTATATTTGTGGTCTTTTGATAGTTGATTTCTTAGATCTATGAATATGTGTTCAAACCTTTGATTTTAGATGTGTGATGATAGAGAGCTCAAATGCAAAAATGCTATTAGATGAAAAGGCCTTAGAATCATGTTTGTAAGCTAGAAATGCTATGTTAAATTTTGGTGAAAAATCTAGGTTTTTAACTTAGAGAATTTTGAGGAATTTTGATGAAAAATGAGTTTTTGTGTAATTGGGATTTGATGATTGTTGTAGGGTGCCTCACACGGTTGGATTTGAGAAAAGTTGAATTGGAGCATACGTTTGGAACGGATTGCTAAGTGTTAAGGTAAACTCTTGGAACTTGGGTTTAATCCCTAGTGAGCTCCACCACACCTAGAGGAAGGTTGTGGTTGGATTATGTAGTGATGACATGATGTGTTGGTGTGCTTGTATGCATATTGCTTGTATTTTGTGAAAAATTGTTTGGTCACTGGCCAGTTGACGTGTGTTGGTTTGGACATCCGCTGGGTTCGTCCTACGGGAGAATGCCAGTTGGAGATGCCATGGTGTTGACTCTGGGAGCGACACCAGGATGATCCAAGCGGGGGACGTCCGCCGGATAGGGCTCATGAGGAGTTCCGGTTGGGTATTGCCATGGAGTCTTCTCAACCATGGGAGAGGCGCCAGGACTGTCTCGGGAGTTATATGATGGAGTCCTTGAACACGAATCCATGAGTGGATGTTCTTGGGTGTCTCCAGGTGGTTGGTGATATTGTTTTACTTGCATAGCATATTATGTCATTTTGATACATTTTAGTGAGCCATGGAGTGGAGAGAGCCTCTAGCTCCATTGGTTTACTGAGATATATCCGTATATCTCACCCCGTGTTTGGGGGACCACATTTCAGGTCACTATGAGCCGGGAGGAGCTTCGGGCAAGAAGCCCGTATAGTGGACGTGGGATTGGCATGCGGTGCATTGGATTGCATGGCTTTTTGGAGGAGTTTATGGAGTGCACATAGCATACCATTAGTATTTTGAGACTTAGGTCATGAACATATTGCATGATGTCATTTTCCATGCTTTTGTTAGTGTTCATGGTCATATGCTAAGTCTTGACATGTTTTATTATTCATGGCTTGGATAACTGTATATTTTGAGTGAGCATGGGACTTGTCCATTGCCACATTCATAGCCTTGAAGTCTTGATGTGTAATGATGTAAAAATGGTCCATATGTACATGTAAATGGCCATTATTTGAGAATGATGTAATTGATGTTAAACTTAAGGAAAATGCATGATGGAAGGGCCTAGAGCCAACATTAGGACATGATTATGTGTTATGTGGAGTACCAAGGGATTAGGGATGGATTACACAACCTTTCTTGGGCTCAAAACTGCTGTAATCTGTCATTTTGCTACATAGTAATCGATTACCCAAGCATGGTAATCGATTACCATGCAACAGGGGACGAAAAATTAGCTACTGTCTGCACTGGTAATCGATTACTGGCCTTTGGTAATCGATTACCATGTGAGGTAATCGATTACCCAAAGCTGGTAATCGATTACCAGAACAGAGGAATTGAAAAAAATGGCTACTGCCTCATTTTTGACAGGTGGTAATCGATTACCACCCACTGGTAATCGATTACCACAGTGTAAATTTTGAAAATTCAGGTTTTTCTAGACTAAAAGAAAGGGGTATAACTTGATGGGTAGAACTCCAAATGATACGTGGTTTGAAACCACACGTAGACAATGTAAAGGACTACAACTTGGTAAAAGATGAGAGTAAGATGGTGAGTTAAATGAATTGAATAAAAAGAATGATTAGTGATGTTAGCAAGAATGTATGCTTCCGCAAATTGCTTTTACAATTATAGTGTTGTTTTAATTGATTACGGAAAAAGGGTTTACGTAAAAGAAAAGGAATATGTTAAAAGAAAAATTTGCCCGTAATTTAATTAATCTAATCACTGTGATTGTAACTGCGCTTAATATCATAATCAATGTTAACAATACCGGTGTACAACGGGCTGTTACATTTTATGGTATCAGAGCAGTTTTGTTTAGGGAACTCTGATTGTTGTGTATGATGTATCTTGTGTGTCATAGCTATCTGTGAACTATTTATGATTAATGTATATGTGATTCCTCAGTGTGGGTCTGATCAACTCATTCCTTTGTGTTACATGTACAGATATCATGAGTAGGGCACGAGGTCGCCGTGGGGCACGTGGTGCAGGTCCTTTGCCACCGGATCCGGTCACTGCAGCACTGAATGCTCTGCAGGCGGAAACGGCTGCAAATAGAAATATGACTGAGAACCTGATGAAAGCTAATCAGGATATGATGCAGGCTTTTATGGCTGAGTTGAGGGCGGATAGAGGTCGTCCTAGGAGGGAAGATACACCTCCACATACGGCTACGGTGACTCCTACACCGACGCCATCTGTTACTCCTCAACAGGGGGAGAGTGGGGCTAGTCACCACACTGGTGAGGCTAGTCATCATACTACTACGGATCCTAGTTATGTTCCTGATCTGTCATCTGTTGCCCAATCTACTGGGGCTGCTGGGCAGGTGCTTGATAATGCTGACGATGAGCGTAGGCTCATATCTTTTAGGAAACATAAGCCACCCGCATTTCTGGGGTCAAGGGACCCAAAGGAGGTCACTGCTTGGTTGAGGGGCATGGACAAGATTTTTCAGGTTATGAGATGCCA
>JAVKPL010004394.1:0-22391 GCA_032173675.1 Gastrolobium villosum
AAGAATGGCGGTGGTCCGAGGCCAAAATAATGTCTCAAGCGCTGCCATGCGGGTGAGCAAGCTGAGCGTGGGCTTCACGCGCCGATAAAAAGGAGGCGCGTGTGGGCGCGTCCGGTGGCCGTCCGGTAAACTTCTGGAGCGATGTCGTCCGGCGAGCGCGGTTCTATCTGGGTCTGGTTGGAGTTGAAAAAACCGCCAGGAAAGGGTCCAAACGCGATGAACACATGTTGTCTTGTGATGAACAGATGTTGTCTCGCGATGAACAGTAACATAGATGATGAGCAGAGATCTTCTCGGTCTAAGAGGTCACCGGAAAAAATTCCGGTGGCGGCTGATGGTAGCGAGAGACGGAAAGAATAAAAGGCTTTTGTTCTAAAGACAATAGGCGTGGAAGCAGAGCCTAGATAAAACTCTGATACCAACTTGAAATTAATAATATGGAATTGTAATATTGAATTGTATAAAAACCGTACAAGAGTTCTCTATATAGAGTATAGAAAGACCTAATGGGCCAAGCCTGAAAAGAATAAAACAAACTCCTAGAGAATTCTAGCTTCTTCTAGAGAATTCTAGCTAATTATAAATAAATAAATAAAATACTAATTCTAATATTTACAACAGTTCTACTAGGAGTACGATTGATGAGATAATAACTGGTAAGGACAGCAAAAGACCAATAGGCAGATGGAAAATTAGCATGAAATAGAAGAGATCTTGTGACCTCTAGAAGGTGCCTATTTTCCCTTTCAGCAATGCCATTCTGTTGAGGAGTTCCTACATAAGAAAGTTGGTGAACAATGCCATTTGCTTTAAGAAAATGCTGAAAAGATCCATCAGGCATCTCACTGCCGTTATCAGTGCGCAACATTTTAATGCCAAAACCATATTGGGTTTTAATCATATGATAAAACTCTTGGAAAATAATTCCACACCAGCTTTTGATTTTAACAAATATAACCACATGCATCAAGATTTATCATCAATGAAGGTAACGAACCAGGTCAACCATCTATTGATTCAACCGGGGCAAGCCCCCACACATCAGAATGAACCAAATCAAATAATTGAAGAGAAACATGAGAACTATCATTAAAAGGTAATCTATGTAATTTGGAGAACCGACAAGTTTCACAACTACTTGAATCAATGGAAAACTTAGAATCAGAGACAATTTAAAATTTTATCAGATGGATGTTCCATACATAAATGCCACAATGTTGAATCATCCCTATGGGTTGCACTCAGACCTTTGCGAACATCATTCAACAAATATAATCCATTATGTAGAATTCCCTCACAATCTTCTTCCCCTGTCGGAATATCCTGAACACCTTTTTTGGAGAGAATATGACATTGCAATTCAAGTCATTAGTGACTTTAGCAACTGATAGTAAATTTGCAAATAAAGATGGAATAAATAATATATTAGATGTTTTGTCAAAGAAGTCAATTTTTCCAATCCCTTCAACGAAACTTGATTGCCATCGGCTACTGAAATAAGAGGAATATTTTTTTGCAGTAGAGATATTGGAAAGACATTTGGATTCATAGCACATATGTTCAGTGGCGCCGGAATCAATTATAAATGAATGAGCTAACTGACTAGAAAGAGTAAACGCCTTACCAGATTGAACAAGATGGGTGATATCATTCGATTTATTGGCAGAACTAAGGTATTCTTGTAATTGTAGAGCTAATTTTCCAAGTGTGGATTGAAAATCAGTTGATGGTTCATGGGTCTGAGTTGCAGTTGTTAGAGCTCCAATTGACTTATCTTTTTTAGTTTTCAAATGGGGGTAGAGCACCCAACACCGATCCCGCGTGTGTTTATATTTTTGACAGTGTGTACAATGATACTTAAAGCTACAACCTTTGTCTTTGCTCGTGCCATGAGTGCGACTAACATTGAAAACAGAGGAGGAAGGCAATGGAGATGAGAATTTATACCTGAAGCAGTGCTATTGGGTCTAGAGGCTGCATGATGAGCTGTAGTTTCAGATCGATTGATACTCTCCGGCAAGTATACCGATCGCACAAGTAATAAAGTGATAAGAAAAGTTCGTCTCCACAGGGATTGAGATCTAATATCAATTAAACTTTTTCTTAAAGAATGGAAAAGATTCAAATAGGGTTTGTGTGACAAATATTGTCAAATTGAATAAAATTGAAATCTGAAAATAAAAGACTTATTTTTGTATTTTTATTTTGAGAAATAAAACAATAAAAATGAGAAGTGATTTGTAAAAAGAATAAGAAAAAGCATTGTAGCCAGGTTCATTCACCAAATGATCCCCGCTTTTTACTCCGGATTGATTTACAATAATTATTTATATAATCACTCAGATAAATTATCATCTAAACAGAGTTAATAGTTAACCCTCAATTCCTTGCAGGGTTAACCCTTTAATCCCATGAGAAACCCCAATTCCTTGCAATGTTTCTCATGGGATCAAACAATGGGCACGATAATTTAAGCATATGCAATCATATACACGTCTATTCCTAGCACGCATACAGATTGCTATCTTACCCCCTTTTCGAGATCAAAACCCCAATATTCCTATCTAGGGTTTTGATCCTCAGAATATCCCCAACTGTCAGATTGATCAACTCTAACAAATCAATCCTTCGTGTCAAGGGTTCACATATGGATCGTGACCCTGACTACAATAAAAATGATCTAGCCGATCAACATCATGATCGCTGATCTAAAACTCAACATAAAATTAAAACAAGAGATAAAGAAATACTAGGAGATGAAGAACGAAGAACGCCTCCAGTCTCTCCTCCCTGCCTCTCCAGATCTGCCTCTTCTGTGTGTCTCACTGTGTTTGTCTCAGAATTGTGTCTGAATGAGAATGTCCCCCTTGACCTAATCGCATAATGTCTTTTTATAATACTTTATTTTCTTTTCCAAAAGTGCCCCTCATAAACACGGTAGATCTGTCCCGCAAACCGGCGCCGATTTGGCGCAAGTTTGCGCCACGCCACTGCCTGATCTGAAAAGTCGGGACTCAAAGTTCGTGACACGGCGCCAGTGGCGCCACTCCTTCTCTCCTCCTTGGCGCTAGTTAGCGTGGGTTTCTTGAAAACTTAGTTAAAATGGCGCCAACTAGCATGGTTTTGGCGCTAGTTGGCGCCATGCCACTGCCATATTGAAATCTTTAATGAATTTGGCGCCGGTTGGCGCCACTTGCAAAGTACCGCTGTGAATTCCGGAAACTGGCGCGGGTGTGCGCCATTGTGATGCTGGTTGGCGCCATACTTCTGGAACTTGTAGTGTGCTGCACCCGGGTAGAATTGCATTAACAGGCTTTTTATAATTTTCACTCTTTTTTCCTGTAAAAATACAAATAAAGGGTGAATATTATTGACATATAAAGAATCAATATAATTAGCAATTATGTATTTAAATTGCTCTCTTATGACTCAATTCTTATCAATTTTAACACAGAAAAACCACACTTGCCAGAGGCATATCAAACCATTCCCAGATTTAAACGTTGTTGTCCCCAGCAGTGTAAAAGACTTAATCCAGGAAATATTCAATTAATCCAACATAACAATCATAGACACTCTCAGACACAATATGCCATGCATGCCTGGCTCAATGTCATGAACTTCCAATAATGCCATCAGCTTCTTAAATATACAAGTCTACATTGATTACCCCTCAACAGATAAATAATGTTCACTCAACACTCAGTGTTTATGGGTATCATGAGCACTCAATTACTCCAAGCTATAACACTACCATATGCTTGATCATATTCTTAAAAATTCTTAAAATTGAAGAATCAAACACATGCATCAATTGATCAAAAGGACTTCACAGGTTGTAACTTGGCCAGGGTAATAGGTAGGAAAATTTGGATAGTAGCTCAAACAACCAAGAGATTGAAAACTGATATTATTTTACTTTTAACAAATTCAAATCAATTGTTTTGCTCCACTAACATTCCCATAGAATTTCGGGAATTAATTCCTACCAGCCACCTTTTATTATTATTTTTTTTCTTTTTCTTGCTTTTCACTTTACCCTCTCTTTTTTATAAGGGTAAATATGAATTTTTTTTTCATCCCTTAATTCCTTGACCTTTATGGAGCTTACCTCAATTTCTTTATTTTTATTTTCAACACATTCATTGATTCAATCTCAATCAAGGTAAGTCACGAAAAATGGATATAGGCTAAGCCATCAATCAGGCCACAGGTCATTTATCAAGAATTAAGTTCAGGCTCAAAGGGCTAGCAAGGGAAAATCTCATACAGGTGGGTTATTTTGGCCAATAGCAAATAAGAACAAAATGCCTTTATCATATCAATCAATGCATGCATAATAGAGAAACAAATCAAGTTCTAGAGTATTACAACAGTGAGGCCTCTCAACAAAAATTTCAGTGTTTAGGCTCAAAACCTCACAGCTATGGTATCAACGGAGACTCAAGAAAATTGACTTCAGACATTATCAGAATTTACAATATCAGTTCAGACAAACGAGCAATCATGCAATCCAATAATGCCTATGCAATGTTATGCCAGAACTCATGCTATATATTTCAAGAATTTAATCATGTACATTAACAAGATGAGCACATTTAAACCTGGGATTTGTTCAAAACACACATTTTTTTTTATATAGCACACAAAATAAATATAAAAATAACTAAGAAAATTAAAAAAGTTAGAATATCTCCCCTGATAGAAGAATTGCAGTTCTAAGGTGCAAGCCTACCATTCTCAGATTTAGAGCATTGCTGTCCTCAGAAATAATTAAACCCCAAGAAGGAAGAAAATCCTGCACAATAGAACAAATAGTGGCATATAGAAGAAACTATAATGCACACATTAAAACATCATAGAAAAATATACCAACACAAAATAACTTAAAAATACGAAACAGAAAAATAAACTAATATACAAGATCTCCATCAGCAAGGAGATATAATCAGCCCTCCATGTCATCCCCCTCAGCAGTGTGGGATGACTCAGCAAATGAAGGATCTGGTGGTACTGGGTGCATTGGTGTATGGGACCACCATTCCCATATTTGATCCAAACCATGGATCCATGTTAAGAACTCTTTGAAGCTTTGATTTTTCCGAGAGATAGAGTCTCGGTGTCTCTTGTCAAACTTCAGCTCTCGGTGTCTCTTCCAACTTGTATCAAAGAAGTTCACTACTTCCTTTCTTCTTACCTTCTTCTTTGTAGGAGTACGCCTCTCTTGAAGCGTTCTCACCTCTTTGACATCATCAATTAAGTTTTTAGGAAGATCTTTCACTTCCACTTTTGGGGTTCCATCTTCTTTGTCCTCATCTTTGAGATTTTGAGGAAGCTCAACTGCTACATCTTTTTATTCCTTAAATACTTCCAGACTAAAACAATCGTCTTTGTGAGAAGACTGTTTTAAAGAATCAAAGACATGAATAGTAACAGTCTCATCATTCATTCTTAGCTCTAGCTTCCCGCTTTCCACATCAATTAGTGCACGAGATGTAGCTAAGAAAGGTCTACCCAGCAAAAGTGGCATTTCAGCTCCTCCTTCCATATCCAACACTACAAAATCAGCAGGGAAGATGAACTTGTCTAACTTCACAAGAACATCTTCTATTACTCCACTAGGCTTTCTCACAGACTTATCAGCAAGTTGAAGAGATGCCAAAGTGGGTTTCAAATCAGTAATCCCCAGAGATTTACAAACAGATAAGGGCATTAGATTTATACTTGTCCCAAGATCACACAAGGCTCTACCAAATTTGGTGTTCCCAATTTCAATAGGAATATTGAAGCTCCCTGGATCATGACGCTTAGGCGGGAACTTCTTCGTAATTATAGCACTACACTCTTCAGTGAGTGTCACCGTTTGGCATTCCTGCAACTTGTGCTTCCTTGACAAGAGGTTCTTCATAAACTTGGCATAATTGGGCATGCCAGCCAAGGCTTCAGCAAAAGGAATATTTATACGTAATTTCTTGAAAATATCAAGAAATCTGCCATATTGTTGCTTTTAATCATCCTTCTTGAATCTGTCAGGATAAGGTGCCATGGCTCGCACATATTCAGGATTCAGCTCAAACTTCTTCTTTTCAGCAACAATAAGAGGCTCTTTTTCTTCTCCTTTCTGAAGAGGTGTCTGGACATTAGAAGGAATCTCCTCTTCTTTTTCTGGCTCATCCACCACCTTAAGCTTTTCTGGAGCTCCTACCACCTTACCACTTCTAGTTGTGATAAACATACAATCCTCCTTGGAATTTTTAAATGTGTTACTAGAGGAAGTGCCTGGAGTTCTATCAGCAACTTGCTTAGCCAACTAGCCAACTTGATTCTCCAAATTCTTGATAGAAACACTCATGTTCTTTGTAGTGGCCCTAGTCTCTTCCATGAAGGCATTGGAATGTTGAGCCATTTGTCCAACTAACCTCTCCAAATCAGAAGGTTCCTTAACTTGGACTGGTGGAGGCTGCAAGTAATTGTTGGAATTGTAATCCAGTCATGTGCCTTGAGCTCTCATCTGAAAATTGTTATTTCCAGAAGGGAAATTCTGATTCCTATGAATGTTTCTTGGTGGAGATCTTTGCTCGTACCATACTCCATTCACTTGCACTTGTTGAGGAGAATCAGAAGATAACAAAGATGAGCATTCATTGGATTCATGCTCACCCTTGCAGTATTCACAAACCACAGATGCAACTTGCATAGTGGAAAGTTGCATCTTGTCCAGCCTTGAGGTCAAATTTGCTAGCTGTTGTGCTAACAATTTATTTTCAGCCAGAACCGCGTCATTGTTATCCAGGTGTAGAATCCCTCTCTTAGGCTTGGCTGTCAAACCTTCATTTTCATTGGCAGTCATTCTTTCTATTAACTCAAGAGTCTCATTTGCTCTCAAGGATTTGATGCTACCACCTGCTGCACCATTCAACACCATCTGAACTTCAGGTTTACACCCATTGAAAAAAATTCGAACCTGATTACCATTGGTCATGGGGTAATGAGGACATCTCCTCATTAGATCCTTGAAACGGTTCCAGGCTGCACACATAGTCTCACCCTCAGCTTGGGTGAAATTGGTGATATCATTCACCATCTGGTTAAACCTCTCCATGGAAAAGAACTCAACAAAGAATTTATTTGATAGACTCTCTCATGATGGAATACTTCTTGCTGGTTGCCTTTCCAACCAATTCAAGGCTTTCCCTTTAAGAGCAAAGGGAAACAGTCTCAGCCTGACTGCATCATTGGACACCTGGGGGTGTTTAGTGGAGTCACAGATCATCAGAAATCTGTCAATGAACCTGTGAGGGTCCTCATCAGCCTCTCCACCAAATTGAGCACGCTCTACCAACTGAATATTGGCAGACTTGAGCTCCCAATGGTTGTTCCCCACTTCTGGATGAACAATGCTTGAATTTGGTCTATTGAATGCTGGTGTAAGAATTGTACCCATGGGTGGATTGTCCACTTCATCATTATTCCCAGCCATTGTTTGTGCTCCTTCAAACAGAATTCCTAACTCGTTGGATGCAAGCTTCTTCCGAGCAAGTTTTCTGTTCCTCTTTTCTGCTCTAGTGATTTCCAAATTCAGTGGAAATTCTGGGATTGTACCTCGTATACACTCAGAAAAGAGATCAGTAGCACTGTTCAAATAAAAATAAAAATAACAATAAAATATAAAATAAATAAAGAGAATAAAAATATTCACAAATATGCACAAATCCAATCTTAAAGATCAAGATTATATGATATAAGATAAACCAGTCCCCGGCAAAGGCGCCAAAAACTTGATGCTCCCGTGTAAAATTGCATTAACAGGTTTTTTATAATTTTCACTCTTTTTTCCTGTAAAAATACAACTAAAGGGTGAATATTATTGATATATAAAGAATCAATATAATTAGCAATTATGTATTTAAATTGCTCTCTTATGACTCAATTCTTATCAATTTTAACACAGAAAAATCACAATTGCTAGAGGCACATCATCGATCTTCACCAAAAATATTGACTGGATTCATCACCCGCCGGCAAGTTTCTTCCCTTTGAATAATGTTACAAATTGTAGCAAAGGAAGGTAGAGGACTGGTCATCAGAATCTGGCGCTTGACTTCTTCATATTCTGGTCCCACACTGGCAAGAAGCATGAATATATGATCATGTTCTTCACGCTTCACATATTCTTCAACAGTGGCAGCCTTTGGCCTATATTGTTTTAATTCATCCCACCTTTTTTTTCATATGACCGAGGTGCTCATTGAAGGATTGAGACTGTTGTTTTGTTTGACAAAGCTCTTGCTGCAATTCAAAAATTCTAGAGGCATTATTTTGGTTTCCATAGTGGTCTTTGATGGATTCCCACAATTCTTTGGCTGTTTCAGAATAGGCAAAGATTTCATAAATCTCTGGTTCCATGGAATTAAAGATCCATGTCATCACTTGATGGTCATTGGCTTTCCATGTTTCATATCGTGCATCTGCAATGGCTGGTGGTTCGCTAGAAATATGGCAACTTTTCGATCGGCCACCCAAAGCTATGGAAATCGCCCTGGCCCAGGGTAAATAATTTCGACCATTAAGAAGGGAGATGGTGAGGCGGTCTGTGCCCTCTAGCGAACCACCCTTGTCTACGGTGTTGGCTATGATAGATGAGTAGAAAGGAATGGATGTAACCCACCAAAAACAAAACAACAAATTGATGTCTCAAAAGAAAACGATAGAGCAAGTGCAGCAAATATAGAAAATAAACAAAAAAACTGCAGTAGAAATAGAAATGGGCAGCGGCTATCATAAAAAGAAGAAGAAGAAAAATAATAAAAAAATAGGGCTGTAGCGAAATTCTCAAGAACAGGGGGCTGGATCAGTATTCCAGCTCTGATACCATATGGCAGATTTATGGGAAAACTAAGGAAGAACAAAGACACCAGAAATATTGTGGTTCAGTCTCATTTGGACCTACATCCACAGTAATGTTTTCTCCCCCTTTTAATCATATTTTTCAGAGGGGTTTCATTCCTTTTAAATAGAGTTTAATACATTGAATTGACAATTAAATCTTGCCTACAATTATGGGAATATACAAATTTGATTCCTCCTATTTGGGCTAAATTAGAGGCTTGATTGGGGATATTTTTCCCATTGATTATGCTGTTATCTCCAACACTGTATGGCCTTGTGCCTTCAAATCTAATTTACTGTATGTGCACTCTATTGCACTAGCTGACTTGTAATGGTATATTTGTATGTAGTTTGAATACAAATACAATGAGCGTCCCTCGCTACGCGTCGCGGGTGTCAACTAAACTATTTATTATAGGATAAGTCAATGACAAAAATAAAGTAAATGTATCAATCATTCCTATATGTAAAGCACAACATATAATCTATGGTAGTTTGCAACTATAAACATACTGACAATAATAGAATTGAATTACAATCGACATTGCATAGTTTAAGTAAAGAATTTGGGTTTCTACAGGGGGAGTAATTGGATACTTTTTGGGAAGTATCCGATCACTTCTCCATCAAGTAATTGGTCACTTTTTCATCAAGTAATTGATTAATCATCGAGAAGTAATTGATTACTTGAAGGTAGAAATCAGATTTTCGTCCAAAATTTTCTATATCTCACAAAATCATGATATTTTTTGCCTAATGGTTTTAACTCATTCATTCATGTCCCTAGTATAAACGAAAAATAATTTTACAGCAAATAACAAGCGATTTTCATCATTTGATTCCTAGACCCATCTACCCACATGCATGGAGGGTTTGTTCTAAAATCCATCATCTTAGTCAATCATGAAGTATTACAGCCCACAAAATAAGCTATTTTACACTTGATGCATATCTGCAAAACCGAGTTTTTCCCTAGACAGAAGAAGAGGAGTCTCCTTGGGTACTTACTTATTGGAGTTCTTCACTAAGATGTTCCTTAATCTTCCTTTCTGTTCTCAGCCTCCAGTAAGTCTTGTTCCCCTATGAGCTGCGAATTCAAACATACGTACAAGGGTTTAGTGAGATACTTGAAGTGTTTTCTAGTTCCCTTCTCCTTTCAGTGTTTCAAACAGCAAGGAAAATGTGGAATGGAAAAGGATAGTGACCTCGTGACTGAGGGAAAATGTGGGGGTGAAGATATTTCTTGAAAGAAGGAGGGAGATGGGCAGTTTTGTAGTGTAGGAAGTTCTCTGGTAAGAACTAAAATGTCACATGAATCTAGTGAGAGAAAGAAATATGCTATGAGGGAGAGTGTTGGAAAAGTGAAGTGAAAAGAATAAAAAAAGAACCACACCTACTCTCAAGAACACCGATCAAAATGCCACTGTTCACCAACTTTTTTACCTAAATGCCACACGAATAGTGTTATTTCCCAGTATGTCACGTGGGCGAGTTCGCTGGGCACTGTAGCAAACTCGATTGGCTGACGTGTCACATTTTTAGTGGACAGAGTACCAAGTTCGCTACTGGAAGTAGCGAACTTGGTTGGACTTTTTAATTGGAAAACGTGACATTCCAACCAAGTTCGCTACCCCAGCAGCGAACTTGGTACTTGTGTCCACTAAAAACATGACACGTCAGCATTTTGAGTTTGCTATACTGCCCAACGAACTTGTCCACGTGGCATATTGGGAAATAATACTATTCGCGTGACATTTAGGTAAAAAAAAAGTTGGTAAACAATGGCATTTTAGTCACTGTTCCCCTACTCTCAAGTTGGTAAACATCATTTTTTAAAGGATGTAAAATTATGTTATTTTAAGAGAGAGAAAGAAATAAATAAAGGAGGATAGAGTTGACAAAAAAATAAAAAGGTGTGAATCTCACATCTCTTTGTGAGAGTAAAATGATATAAGTTATGTCATTTTAAAGAATAAAGATTTTTCTTCTATAGAGTAGGAGTTTAGCTTTAAAGGCTATACTCAAGTTTAAAATTACTTTCTTGAGATTAGTTATATTTTAAAAAAAAAATTATAAACTTTTATAAATTAAATTATATATTATGGATAATAAAAAACTTAATAAAAATAAAAAATGTATGAATATAACCTTGCTCTAATTTATTAAACAAACGAGGTGGATCAAATATTTATCTTGTGAAACTTGAATAATTGATGGTATGTCAAGTTAGATCTCATCACTCTGTATTTTTGCAGTTTTGCTCTGTCTTCAACCGTTGACTTTAATTCCTTTCATCGAGTCAATGTCTTCTTCAACCTCCAATCGTCAATGGGTCTACGACGTGTTCCTGAGCTTCAGAGGGGAAGACACTCGTTTGGGCTTCGTTTCTCATCTCCGGAGTGCTCTCAGAAAATCTGGAATCGACATATACGTCGATGACAGACTTGAGAAGGGAACGGAGTTGGGACCTGAACTATTGCGAGCAATAGAAGGGTCTCATATATGTATTGTTGTTTTCTCCGAAAACTATGCAGATTCTAGTTGGTGCCTTAAGGAGCTGACAAAAATAATGGAATGCTGCCAAGGAAGTTATGACCAGAGGGTTTTGCCCATATTTTACGGTGTTGACCCATCTGATGTACGTAGACAGACGGGTGCTTTTGGAAAAGCCTTTGAAAAATTTTCAGACAGATATTATTCACAGCAAGTGTTGTCGAGTTGGAAGAGTGCACTCACCCAAGCTGCAAATGTGTCTGGTTGGGATATGCGGAATTGCAGGTAAATCAATAGCTTCTAGTTTCGTCGTTCTTTTATTTGATAATGAAGCATATTTTTAGCTCATAACCATTCCTAATTTATACTCATTTTATCTGTTTCATAATTATTATTGAAGGAGTGAACCTGAACAAGTGGTAAGAATTGCTCGTGATGTTTTAAGAAGACTAAACAACACATTTTTGTCCATTACCGATTTTCCAGTTGGATTAGAATCCCATGTGAAAAAAGTGGTTGGGTTTATTGAAAAGCAATCAAGCAAAGTTTGTATGGTAGGGATCTGGGGTATGGGTGGATCGGGTAAAACAACCACAGCCAAAGCCATTTACAATGAAATTCATCGCAAATTTGTGGACAGAAGTTTCATTGAAAATATTAGAGAAGTTTGTGAACAAGATAGTAGAGGGCAAATTCATTTACAAGAACAACTTCTTTTAGATGTCCTTAGAACAGAGGTGTATATCCATAGCATTCCGATGGGAACAACTATAATCAAAAAAAGACTTTGTGGAAAAAGGGCACTCGTTGTGTTTGATGATGTGTCTGAGTTGGGGCAGTTAAATGCCCTATGTGGAAATGGTGAACTGTTTGGTGAAGGAAGTGTAATAATCATTACAACTAGAGATAGACAGGTACTTAGACTATTTCAGGCTGACTACATTTATGAGATGAAGCCAAATAATGAAAATGAGTCCCTTGAGCTTTTCAGTTGGCATGCTTTTAGAGAAGCAAGTCCAAGAGAAGACTTGATTGAACTCTCACAAAATATTGCTGCTTACTGTAGAGGACTACCACTATTCCTCGAAGTCCTTGGATCTTACTTATTTGGGAGGACGAAACAAGAATGGGAAAGTGTATTATCAAAACTAAAAATAATTCCCAGTCATCAATATCATCCGATACTAAGAATAAGCTTTGATGGTTTGCGTGATCAGATGGAAAGGGATATATTTCTTGACATATGTTGTTTCTTTATCGGTAAAGACAGAGCCTATGTTACTGATATACTGAATGGCTTAGGACTTTGTGCTGATATTGGAATAACAGTGTTGATAGAAAGGTGTCTCGTAAAAGTTGGAAAGAATAACAAGCTTGGAATGCATGATATGCTACGTGAAATGGGAAGAGAAATTGTCCGTCCGAAGTCAGATGAAAATCGTCGATGGATCTACGACGTGTTCCTGAGCTTCAGAGGGGAAGACACTCGTTCCGGCTTTGTTTCTCATCTCCATAATGCCCTCTCAAGTTGTGGAATAGACACTTACATCGATAACAACCTTGAGAAGGGAACGGAGTTGGGACCTGAACTATTGCGAGCAATAGAAGGGTCTCATATATGTATTGTTGTTTTCTCCGAAAACTACGCAGATTCTAGTTGGTGCCTTAAGGAGCTGGCAAAAATAATGGAATGCTGCCAAGGAAGTTATGACCAGAGGGTTTTGCCCATATTTTATGGTGTTGACCCATCTGATGTACGTAGACAGACGGGTGCTTTTGGAAAAGCCTTTGAAAAATTTTCAGACAGATATTATTCACAGGAAGTGTTGTCCAGTTGGAAGAGTGCACTCGCCCAAGCTGCAAATGTGTCTGGTTGGGATATGAGGAATTGCAGGTAAATCAAAAGCTTCTAGTTTCCTCGTTCTTTTATTTGATAATGAAGCAAATTTTTAGCTTATAACCATTCCTAATTTATACTCATTTTATCTGTTTCATAATTATTATTCAAGGAGTGAAGCTGAACAAGTGGTAAGAATTGTTCGTGATGTTTTAAGAGTACTAAACAACACATTTTTGTCCATTACCGATTTTCCAGTTGGCTTAGAATCCCATGTGAAAAAAGTGGTTGGGTTTATCGAAAATCAATCAAGCAAAGTTTGTATGGTAGGGATATGCGGTATGGGTGGATTGGGTAAAACAACCACAGCCAAAGCCATTTACAATGAAATTCATCGCAAATTTGTGGATAGAAGTTTCATTGAAAATATTAGAGAAGTTTGTGAACAAGATATTAGAGGGCAAATTGATTTACAAGAACAACTTCTTTTAGATGTCCTAAGAACAAAGGTGAAGATACATAGCATTCCGATGGGAACAACTATAATCGAAAAAAGACTTTGTGGAAAAAGGGCACTCTGTGTGTTTGATGATGTGTCTAAGTTTGAGCAGTTAAAAGCCCTATGTGGAAATTGTAAATGGATTGGTGAAGGAAGTGTAATAATCATTACAGCTAGAAATGTACGCCTACTTACACAACTTAAGGTTGACTACGTTTATAAAATGGAGGAAATGGATGAAAATAAGTCCCTTGAGCTCTTTAGTTGGCATGCTTTTAGGGAAGCAAGTCCAAGAGAAGACTTGATTGAACTCTCACAAAGTATAGTTGCTTACTGTGGAGGACTACCACTTGCTCTCGAAGTCCTTGGATCTTACTTACATGAGAGGACAAAAAAACAATGGGAAAGTGTATTATCAAAACTAGAAATAATTCCCAATGATCAAGTTCAACAGAAACTAAGAATAAGCTTTGATGGTTTGAGTGATCAGATGGAAAGGGATATATTTCTTGACATATGTTGTTTCTTTATCGGTAAAGACAGAGCCTATGTTACTGAGATACTGAATGGCTGTGAACTTCATGCTGATATTGGAATAACAGTGTTGATAGAAAGGTGCCTCGTAAAAGTTGAAAAGAATAACAAGCTCGGAATGCATGATTTGCTACGTAATATGGGAAGAGAAATTGTCCGTCAACTTTCACCAGAGGAACCTGAGAAGCGTAGTCGATTGTGGGTTCATGAGGAAGTACTTGACGTGTTAATGGAACATACTGTAAGATTTTTCTCTGCATACTATTTTGAAACTTTTGTTTTTTTTGTTTTTGAATCATTTTCTTCTTCCAAATTTTGGATAAATTTGTAGGATTCGTAATTCGGAGAATATTTGTTATGTAATGTGTACTAGATGCATGCTTAGGCTACAACTTTATTGTAGAATATTCTAGACTATCTTTATTTCTTTCTTGCTATCTGTTCCTTTATTTATTAGGCTCTCTTCTTATTGTAAATATGCCTCTTAGTTTTTTGTATGCCTCTTAGTTTTTTGTTCTTATTTATTAGCATTGTTCTCTGTACTCACTATAAATTGTACCTACCGGGTCTTTCAAGCAATGTATCAGAAGTTTATTCAGAAAACACTTCTTCTTTTCATCATGGTATTAGAGCTGGTTATAATCCAGTCTCTTCCCCGTTCTAATTTCCT
Organism: Gastrolobium villosum; assembly: GCA_032173675.1. Lineage (NCBI taxonomy): Eukaryota > Viridiplantae > Streptophyta > Magnoliopsida > Fabales > Fabaceae > Gastrolobium > Gastrolobium villosum. The sequence goes on from JAVKPL010004394.1 coordinate 14,923, forward strand.
TTTATGCCTTCCTTCCATTCTTTTTTCGTATTTTTGCTTCTGCCAAGGTCAGAACCCTCACCTAGACACCTCCAACTACAAAACCAAGGCCACCACTAGATCCAGAACAAAATTCCAAGCCAGCCAACAAAAGACCCGTCGCCGGAAACGCCGCCACGCGCCGCCACTGTCCTTCAGCCTCGCCGGCGCGTGTGGTCCACACGCCGCCATCCTGTCAATTTCTTCCCGCGAGTCATACCTCGTTCTGATCGTCTGCCTTCCCTCTTCATGTTTTGAGGGTCAAAGTCATATTTGGAGGAACTTCTTTTTCTGGGTATTGTTGTTAGGAAGCCATGGACACTGAAAATGTTCAAAGTTCATCTGGAATTTCGACCGGAACCTCACCCCTTCCCATTTCTTCGTTTTCTGGAGACAACCCAGCAATGCAGATCACCAATCACCGTTTAAACGGTAGGAACTATGTGCAATGGTGTCAATCTGTTAAGTTGTTTATCCAGGCTAAAGGGAAGATGGGGTATCTGGATGGAAAAAAGGTTCAACCAGCAGAACATGAACCTGGCTATGATGCTTGGGTGACTGAAAATGCTTTGGTCATGACATGGCTGACCAATTCTATGGAACCAGATATCAATCAAACTTATTTATTCCTTGATACGGCTCAAGAAATTTGGGAAGCTGTTAAAGAATACTACTCTGACCTGGGCAATGCCTCTCAGGCTTTTGAATTCAACACCAAGGTGAAAGATTTACGCCAAGGGGGGATGACTGTTACTGAGTACTTCCTTGCTCTAAAAACATTGTGGCAAGAGTTGGATCTTTATGATAAAGCAGACCTTCAAGGTTTAGATGCTAATGCAATATTTAAAAATTATATAGAGAAAAGGAGTCTCTATGATTTTCTTGCTGGCCTCAATTCTGATCTGGATGATGTTCGTGGAAGAATTTTGAGGCAAAAACCATTACCTTCCATTGCCACTGCCTTTTCTGAGGTACGAAGGGAGGAGCTTCGTCGAAAGGTAATGTTGGGTGATAAGGATTCTAAGTCCTCTGATGGGTCTGCCCTTATAGCAAAGAATACTGCTCGTCCTTCTGGGGATTTAAAACGTTCTGCCCGTTGGTGTTCTCATTGCAATAAGGGTGGTCACCCGTGAAAAATGTTGGGAAATTCATGGCAAACCACCAAACTGGAAACCAAAAGGACAGAACAAGAATCGTGCTAATCAAGTATCTTCTGAAGATAAGGAAGAGGGGTCCCATGTCCCTTCAAATTCCGATGGTTTTTACCTCTCTAAGGCCCAGTATGAGCAATTTCAGAAATTGATGTCTCAACCTGCTGAGGCAACTAGTCATGTTGCTCAAAAAGGTATGGCATTCCATGTTGAACGTAGTAATCGTTGGATCCTTGATTCAGGAGCCTCTGATCACTTGACAGGTAATGCAACCTTATTTTCTTCCTATATCCGTTACTATCACCCGTCACGAATAAGAACAGCTGATGGAAATTTCTCCACTATTGCGGGCAAGGGATCCATTAAACTTTCTGAGCATATTATTTTGAATTTTGTCCTTCATGTTCCCTCCCTTACTTGTAACCTCACCTATTAGCAAACTTACTGCTGAGTTGCATTGTGTTGCTAAGTTTTCTGCAAATTCTTGTATCTTTCAGGAGCAGGACTCGGGGATGATGATTGGCAGTGCTAGAGAAGAAGAAGGGCTCTACTATTTGGAGGAGGATCTTTGTGAAAGGAGGATTTTTTCAAACCACACTCTATGTTTATCAGATGATTGTAATGATGTTTTGTTATGGCATCGTAGGTTAGGGCACCCAAACTTTGTTTATCTTCAGAAGTTATTCCCTAACTTATTTATCAATAAAAAGCCAAGTTCCTTTCTTTGTGTTTTTTGTCAACTTGCAAAGCATTCTCGTGTCACTTATTCTCCCAAGAAATATCATGAATCTTCTCCCTTTACATTAATTCATAGTGATATTTGGGGACCTGCTCGTGAAAAAAATGTTTCGGGTGCTCGTTGGTTTATTACTTTCATTGATGATCATTCTAGGGTATGTTGGGTATATCTCTTAAAAGACAAGTCTGATGCTGCATCCACTTTTAAAAGCTTTCATGCTATGATTCAAACTCAATTTCAGACTCCTATCAAAACTCTGCGAACAGATAATGGCACAAAATTTTTTAATTCTGTTCTTGGAGATTACCTAAACCAACATGGAATTATTCATCAAAGTTCTTGTCCTAATACCCCTCAACAAAATGGGGTGGCTGAAAGGAAAAATAGACATCTAATTGAAGTTGCTCGACATCTTTAATTCACGATGCATGTCCCTAAATATGTATGGGGGAAGCCATCTTGACAGCTTCTTATCTCATTAATCGGATGCCTTCTCGGGTACTAAATTTTCATTCTCCTTTATCTTGTCTTACTAAATCTTTTCCTTCTTTTAGTGCTCTTTCTTCTCTTCCTCCCAAAATATTTGGCTCTGTGGTCTTTGTACATATTTCTCCACATCAAAGGTTCAAACTTGACCCTAAATCTATTAGATGTGTCTTCATAGGATATTCCCCTAATTAAAAAGGCTATAAGTGTTACTCACCTTCTCTCTGTAAGGTCTTTGTTTCCATGGATGTTACCTTTCATGAGACACAATCCTTTTTTTCTCCGACTTCTCTTCAGGGGGAGTCTACTGGTATGGATGAAGATAAGCCTGGGAAACCAAATGAAGCTGTTGTCTTACCTTGGCCTTTGGAAACAGGGGGAGTTATTGGGAAGGAAACATGGAGAGCAACTATACCTGAGTCTAATGATCCTCCCGGTCCTTGTGATCCTCCTGGTAAATGGGGAAAAATCTACAGCAGGCACAAAATACATCAAGAGACTCTAGACTGCCAGGATCCTGACTCGACTCCTTGCTCTAGCAACCCACTTGAATGCTCTAGTACAGCCAACATTGATATGCCCATTGCTCTTCGGAAAGGTACTAGATCTTGTACTGCTCATCTTATTTTCCATTATATCTCATATGAGAAGTTATCTCCAGGTTCGGCTTTCACAGAACGATTCGCCTGGCCTCCCTCTTCCTGTTCTGAGGTTTTAAATCACGATTGGAGCACTTTTCTTGCTGGGTCCAGTTGGTTCCTCTTCGGTTCTTTGATTCTGTCCCTGTTCTGAGTTCCTTTTTTTTTAACGATGGAAGTTGAAAATATTGAGGTTGAGAATAAGCATTCTGAAAAATTATCCGGTAATATTTCCGGTGTTTCCTCCCTGTTCTTCATCTTTCGGAGACAACCCAGCTATACAGATCACTAACCACCGTTTAAACGGTAAAAATTATGTGCAATGGCATCAATCTGTCAAGCTGTTTATCCAAGCAAAAGGGAAAATGGGGTATCTTGATGGAAAAAAGGAAAAACCCGGAGCTGATGAACCTGATTATGATAAATGGATGACTGAAAATGCCTTGGTCATGACCTGGTTGACTAACTCTATGGATCCTGATATCAGTCAAACTTATTTGTTTCTTGATACGGCTCAGGAAATTTGGGATGCCGTTAAAGAATATTATTCTGACCTGGGCAATGCTTCTCAGGCTTTTGAACTCAACACCAAGGTAAGAGAGTTACATCAAGAGGGGATGTCTGTTACTGAATACTTTCTTGCTTTAAAAACTCTGTGGCAGGAGTTGGACCTTTATGATGCAGCAGATCTTCAAGGTTTAGAAGCCAATGCAAGGTTTAAAAGTTACTTAGAGAAAAGACGTCTCTATGATTTTCTTGCTGGCCTTAATCGTGATCTTGATGATGTTCGTGGAAGGATATTGGGGCAGAACCCATTACCTTCCATTGCAGCTGCTTTTTCTATGGTACGACGGGAAGAACTTCGCCGAAAGGTAATGTTGGGGGACAAGAACTCTAAATCCTCCGATGTATCTGCCTTAGTAGCAAAACATACTCCTCGTTCCCCTAGTGATGCAAAACGTTCTGACCGATGGTGTTCTCACTGCAATAAGAGTGGTCACACTCGCGAAAAATGTTGGGAAATTCATGGAAAACCACCAAACTGGAAAGCAAAGGGGCCAAACAAGAGTCGTGCTTATCAAATCTCTTCTGATGATAAGGGTGAAGAGTCTCGTGCCTCTCCAAATTCCGATGGTGTATTCATCCCTAAAGCTCAGTATGAGCAATTTCAGAAAGTGATGTCTAAATCTGCTGAGGCAACTAGTCATGTTGCTCAACAAGGTATGGCATTCCATGTTGATCATAGTAGTCGTTGGATTCTTGATTCAGGAGCTTCTGATCATATGACAGGTAATGCATCCTTGTTTTGTTCTTATATCCCTTATTATCACCAGTCACGAATAAGGACTGCTGATGGTAGTTTCTCTACTATTGCGGGAAAGGGATCCATTAAGCTCTCTGAACATATTACTCTGAATTCTGTCCTTCATGTCCCTTCTCTTACTTGTAACCTGATCTCTATTAGTAAACTTTCCTCTGAATTGCATTGTGTTGCTAAATTCTCTGCCAAAACCTGTGTTTTTCAGGAACAGGATTCGGGGATGATGATTGGCAGTGCTAGAGAGGAAGAAGGGCTTTACTATTTTGAAGAAGATTCTCATGAAAAGAGATTTTTTGCAAACCACTCTTTATGTTTATCAGACGATTGTAATGATGTCTTGTTGTGGCATCGTCGTTTAGGACACCCAAATTTCTTTTATCTTCAAAAGTTGTTTCCAAACTTATTTATCAATAAAAAAACAAGTTCCTTTTTTTGTGAGGATTGTCAGTTTGCAAAACACTCTCGTGTTTCTTATTCTCCCAGAGATTATCATGTTTCGTCTCCATTTACATTGATTCATAGTGATATTTGGGGGCCAGCTCGTGAAAAAAATATATCTGGAACTCGTTGGTTTATTACCTTCATTGATGATCATTCTAGAGTATGCTGGGTATATCTTCTAAAGGATAAGTCTGAAGCGGCAGCCACTTTTAAAAATTTTCATGCTATGGTACAAACTCAATTCCAGACCTCTATCCAAATCCTGCGAACTGACAACGGTACTGAATATTTTAATTCTGTTCTTGGTGATTACCTAACCAAGCAAGGCATTATCCATCAAAGTTCTTGTCCTAACACCCCTCAACAAAATGGGGTGGCTGAAAGAAAAAATAGACATCTCATTGAAGTTGCTAGAGCCCTCTTGTTTTCAATGCATGTCCCTAAATACCTGTGGGGGGAGGCCGTCTTGACTGCCTCATATCTCATCAATCGGATGCCCTCTCGTGTCCTAAATTTTCATTCTCCCATATTTTGCCTTACCCGCTCTTTTCCCTCCTTTCGGGCTCTCTCTTATATTCCTCCAAAGTTGTTTGGCTGTGTAGTTTTTGTTCATATTCCTCAACATCAAAGGTCCAAACTTGATCCAAAGTCTGTTAGATGTGTTTTCATAGGATACCCTCCTAATCAAAAAGGTTACAAGTGCTACTCACCTTCTCTTCGAAAGGTCTTTGTTTCTATGGATGTTACCTTTTATGAAACACAATCATTTTTTCCCTCGACTTCTCTTCAGGGGGAGTCTATCGGTGTAAAAGAAGACAAGTCTTGGATTCCAAATAATTCTTCTGTCTTACCTTTACCTTTGGAAACATCTGTTGTTCCTTTACCTTTGGAGACAGGGGGAGCTAATGTACAGGAGACAAGGACAGGAACTGTACCAGAGACTGGAGATCCTCCCGGTAAATGGGGAAAATTCTACAGCAGGCGTAAATCTCCTCAAGATCCTCTAGACTGCCAGGATTCTGACCCGTGTCCTAGTTCCAGCAATCCACTTGAGAACACTGGTACAGCTGACCTAGATATGCCTATTGCCCTTCGAAAAGGTACTAGATCTTGCACTGCTCATCCTATTTCTCATCACATTTCATATGAAAAGTTGTCTCCAGGTTTTCGTGCTTTCAACACTATATTAGACGGTACAAAAATACCAAAAAATATCCAAGAGGCACTTAATGACCCTAAATGGAGGGATGCTGTCTTTGAAGAAATGGATGCACTTAAAAAAAATGGAACTTGGGAGTCCGTGGTACTTCCCAGAGGAAAGAAAACTGTAGGTTGCAAGTGGGTGTTCACAATAAAATTTAATGCAGATAACAGCATCAACAAATATAAGGCCAGATTGGTTGCCAAAGGATTTACCCAGACTTATGGGATAGACTATCAGGAGACGTTTGCTCCTGTTGCCAAACTTAATTCTATCCGAGTCCTACTATCACTTGCTGCCAACCTTGATTGGCCCTTGCATCAATTGGACGTAAAGAATGCTTTCTTAAATGGGGATTTACATGAGGAAGTTTACATGGATCCACCACCTGGTTTTGAAGAAGGAGATGGTTCTGTATGCATGTTGAAGAAGTCTCTTTATGGACTTAAACAATCCCCTAGAGAGTGGTTTGAAAAATTTACTCGTGCTGTTAAAGAAAGGGGATTTATCCAAGCTCAGACTGATCACACTTTATTTTTTAAACACTCCGATAGTGGCAAAATTGCTATCCTCATTGTTTATGTTGATGACATAATTGTCACAGGTGATGACTGGGAGGAAATAAAATCTTTAAAGGGGGGTTTAGCTAATCTGTTTGAACTGAAGGATCTTGGATCACTCAAATATTTCCTTGGAATGGAAATTGCTCGTAGCAAAGCGGGAATTTCCTTATCTCAAAAGAAATATATCCTAGACCTGCTACAAGAAACAGGTATGCTTGGGTGCAAGCCTGCAGAAACTCCAGTTGAACCCAATATTAAATTGGGAATTGAAGATGGAAAGGATGTTGACAGGGAGCAGTACCAAAGGTTGGTAGGGAAGCTGATCTACTTATCTCACACCCGACCTGATATTGCATTTGCCGTTAGCATGGTTAGCCAATTCATGCATTCTCCTAAGGAAAAGCACCTTAGTGCGGTTTATAGAATTCTCAAGTACCTCAAAAACACACCTGGTCGAGGAATGCTCTTTAAAAGAGGACACAAGAGGATGATAGAAATCTATACAGATGCTGATTGGGCTGGCTCTGCATTGGACCGAAGATCCACTTCAGGATATTGTACCTATGTCTGGGGAAATCTTGTGACCTGGAGAAGTAAAAAACAAACTGTTGTTGCCAGAAGCAGTGCAGAAGCAGAATTTCGAGCGCTAGCTCATGGCATTTGTGAAGGAATCTGGTTAAGAAGACTTCTTGAAGAATTAAAGATATCTTATTCTCTACCTGTGAGACTCTATTGTGATAATAAGGCTGCTGTCAGTATTGCTCAAAATCCTGTACATCATGCAAACATGTGGAGGTTGATCGTCATTTTATCAAAGAAAAATTGGAGGAGGGTAGTGTATGTTTGTCATATATACCTACCAAGGAGCAAACAGCCGACATTCTCACCAAAGGATTACACAAACCCATCTT
>JAVKPL010004395.1:0-22267 GCA_032173675.1 Gastrolobium villosum
AACTTAGGTCTCTGGGATAAATCTTACAAACTGCAACTAATGGATATGGAACACTAACACATAGGGATGTGCATGGGTCGAACCAAACCGGATTTTTTGAAAAATCGAACCGAATTGGTTTAAATGGTTCGGTTCGAAAGTGGTTCGGTTCGGTTCAAAACTGGTTCGATTCGGAAGTGGTTCGGTTCAAAACTGGTTCGAATCAGAAGTGGTTCAGAACCGGTTCGGAAGTGGTTCGGGTCGACCCTCTTTTGAAAAGAGAAAAAAAATAAAAAATAAAGTTATAAAAATTAATTTGGTTCGGTTCGAAAGTGGTTCGTTTCGGTTCGGAAATGGTTCGATTCTTAAACCGGTTCTAAAACCGGTTCGGTTCTTAAACCGGTTCTAAAAAGCGGTTCGGTTCATGAACCGGTTCTTTAAAAATCGGTTCTTTAAAAACCGGTTCGGTTCATGAATTGGTTTTTAAAAACCGGTTATTTTATGGGGCGGTTCGGTTCGGTTCATAGTTCGACCCAATATTTTGGATATTTTGCACAACCTTAAACAGAACACAAAAAATTAAGCTATTAAGAGTCATTTGATAGTTTTAAATATTACTTTTTTTTAATTAATATCCAAAAAAAAAATTACTTTTTTAACAAGCCCCTGGAATATAAGTCCTTTAGAATTGAAATGTGAATAATTTACAGGCCCACCACCCAAAAGCCTTTTCTTTCGTGATTGAAAACATGAAACATTTACTTGCCTACAACATCAAAGAACTCATTTTAGGGATTGAAACATGGATTTTTTTCCTTTTTTATTAGAAAACAAGGGGCGGTGACAATCAAATTCATCGCCACTTGGTCATAGTCTCTAATATCATTATAAGTAATCACTTCATCTAAAAGCTCAAGTTGTTAAGTGTCATGTTAGTGGTTTTATATATTACTTCTCGAATATGGACCTCATACCATAATTCTTTTCGCTTGAACTATGAAGCATGATATCACTTTTCTATTGTAACGCCCTATTTGCAGCCGATTAATTAACTTTCATATGATAATACGCACAATATACTTTATAAATTAAATGTGGAAGCTAACTAGTTAACCTTTTTTCTTTTTACTTATGTATTGCAACCATATCTACCCTTTTTACATTTCGCGGACGACATTCCGTCTATTTTTCAAACTGTAACATCCCGCATAATTAGTAAAATACATAAGTACTATATGTTATAGATGTATGTGTAGATTTCGGATATATGGTTTATGTGTGATGGCTTGCGAATTGTTGATCTTTACCCTTGAATGTTTAAATTAAATCATAGGAGGATGCATATGTAGACATGTGAATTTAATCATATGAGTAATGTGAGTGTGTGTTAGAAGGCTTTAGTGTTCATTGGACTTTGGAAGTGGGCTAGTGTGTGTGTGGACTTGTCACTTTTGAACTTATGTGATTGGATTCTTTGTGTGTGGGGCCAATGGCCCAAGGATGGCTTTTGGACCTACCTTGATTCAGCCCAAAGTTGTAACCATTCTTATCTTCCCCTAAGCCTTGTCCAACAAGATTGTCTTGTGTACCAAGGAACCTTCACATGGCAACCTTTTTACCACCCTTTCATGCGCACAAAAGAGAGTGATTAGGACTTAGAAATCTGCCAATTTTCCCTTGCTAAACCGCCACCTCATACTTAGTTTATGCACCTTTGACTTCAACTTCATTGCATGGAAGACACATGTGCACCTTAGCATCATTTTAGGCTGCATTATTCTTCTTTTAGGCGCACATGGGGGGAGTCATGGATCAGATTTTTTATGACACAAATCTGTCTTGAGTGTTGACCAAGAGAAACACCTTACACCTTCCATCATGAGGCTGAATTATGCAGATTTTTGCATGCTTTTGGCAGTCCATCATGAGCCAAATCTGCCCCTTTCTTCCACATGCAATCAAAAGGATTTTGGGGCTGCAACCTCTCATCCCATGCGCACATAGACTGCCTAAATTCAGATTTTTGGCTGCCCCATGGTTGTCTTGCATGTTGACTTAGTAAACCTCCTAGCATGTGCTCTTGATGACACCTCCTCCCCTCCACCTTGTGCGCATGGTTTGGTCATTTGTGTGAAAAATTCTGACTTAATAGCACTCATTCAGATCTGAACATATCTCCCTCACCTCCTTGCATGTGCATAGAGTAACTAAGAAGCAAACACTTGCTTGTTCAAACCTATTGTGCAGTCCCACTTCTTCAAGCAACCAGAATTTTCATGATGCTTAATCATTGCCACCTCTCCTCACTTTCCCTTTAAGTATGCGCATAAGGAAGGGCTGCCCTCACCTTACATTCAGCCAACTTTCCCTCCTCATCTCCTCACTCTCTAAACCGTGTAGTGTAGGGACCTTGGAGAAAGAAAAACTTTGCTAAGACAACTCACCTTCCCTCACTGTCCAGCCTTGTCCTCAACCTTGAAGCTGTCCAAGTTTGTTCCTCCTCACCTTGTATGCGCATAGATCATCATAGGAAGTGGGGACTTGTTGTGTAGTAAAGCTAGAAGGTGGTGTGTGATTCTTGACCAAGAAGTGTGTGCTACAAGAGGTAAGCCTTGAACTTAGAACACTTTCATTGTGTAACCATGTGTGTGTGCTTGAATGTCTCCTTGATTATGTGTGGTTTTGGATTCAATTATGAGCATGGTAAAAGTAGAATGGTGGAGCTATTTCATGATGATTTGTATGCTTAAGTTATGGAATGGAAGCCTCATGGTCATACTTAAGTTAATGCCCACTGTTTTGAGGAATATATATGCCACTGTTTTGTATGATTATGCCACTGTTTTGAAGAGAAACATGCCACTGTTTCTGCACACTTATGCCACTGTTTTAGTGCTCCACATGCCACTGTTTCTGCACACTTATGCCACTATTTTAGTGCTCCACATGCCACTGTTTTGCACCAGAAACACTCACTGTTTTAGTACCTAAGGAGCCACTGTTTCTGCATAAAGAAACCACCCTATTGATGATCAAACTCCACTATTTATGCCACTGTTTCAATGTCCAAAAACCATGATTTATGCTACTGTTTTAATGCTAAAAAATGTACCATTCATGCCACTGTTTTGATGCATAAATATCACCACTAACGTCACTGTTTTGAATGTTCAAATGTACCATTCATGCCACTATTTTAATTTTCACAAATCACTGTTTATGTCACTGTTTTAACGTTCAAATGCCACTGTTTCTGCCACTGTTTGATGGCACTGTTTCTGCCACTTTTTGATGGCACTGTTTCTGCCACTGTTGATGTCCAAAGAGCCACTGTTTCTGTTTCAAAATGGTCACTGTTTCTGCTGTATGTTCACTGTTTTCCTGCTGTAAAACGTCACTGTTTCTGTCCACTATTTTTAAGGAAAATACCACTGTTTTCTGCTCACTGTTTTAAAGAACAACTCACTGTTTCTGCTCACTGTTTTAAGCACAAACGTCACTGTTTTCTGCTGTAAAAACACTGCTGTATGCTCACTGTTTTCCACTGTAAAACACTGCTGTATGCTCACTATTTTCCACTGTAAAACACTGCTGTATGCTCACTGTTTCTGCTATAAATAGCCACTGTAAATGATTGGTTGTAATTGATTTAGGTGCGCTTAAGAAGTGAGATACTTCGCTGCTGTTTGGTATTATTTAAGGCACGCAAAGGTAAGTGTCAGGCGATATTGCCTAATGTGACTATTGACTACTGGTATAAAATTGTGACATGATGCTCCATATTCCGTAAAAATATTATGTTCCATTATGATGAAAGGAAACTGCCAAAAATGTGCCGTGATGGCTATATGATTATGAGGTAAAGACGTTATGTGGCAGCATAACGCATACGAAAAGTATATGTGCCGTGATGGCTATATGAAAGGTATATAAGCATGCATCTTACATCATACCGCATTTTTACGCTTTGTGTGTGAAAGCATAGCATGACATGCATGTATCAAGATCATATAGGCCTTGTTTTAGAATAGTTATGTACAGGACCATGTGTTTGAGCAAGCATCATATAGGCATCCCCAAGGTACCGGCGTATGGGACACTTGGCATCAGTCCGCACAGGCCCACAGTTGGAATCCACATGGAGCTCAGGTGCCAAGGGATATTTGATTCCACTGTGAAGTGCGCGCACGACGGTGTTAAAAGCGCAAAGGAAAGGCGTTATATACGCAATATATGAATATGATGAAAAGGAAAGGCATTATATGCGCTATATATATGAATATGATGAAAAGGAAAAAGGAAAAGGAACAAGGATATGTTGAAGTGACTGTTTATGATTTTGTGCCTAGTTAATACTGTTATATTACTGGTTTTGTTGCCACACTACTGGGATTATTCTCACCCCTTCGGGGCTGCTATTTTTCCAAAATGGCAGGAGGACGTAAAAGCATTTGAAGGAGTGATGTTTTGCTGTTGCTTGCTGATGCATGGATTATCACTGTTGCTGTTTGATTGATTGGATGACTGTAATGTTTTAATGTTTTGGTACTCTTGGATGACTGTAGACCTTATCATCTTTATTTTATCTTGAACTTTACGAACAACGGCTGTTTTGGAAAACGTTTGTGAAAGGAAGTTTTGAAAGACTTAAGTGCTGAAATTTTTACAGTGCACCTTACGGGTGGTGTTTTTATGAGCAAACGAACTCCGATTTACTATTATTTTATATGCACGCGAAGCCCTCAACGTGCTCTTTCTAAATCACTCGAAATATTTTCTATCGTCCAAACAGAAGTGATAAGAATTGTAGAAACGTTTTTCGGATCCGAATTTATATATGAGAATCTTTGTTAGCTCATGTGACGTTAACGACTCTAATTCCGCTTAGCAAACGACTCTCTTGGATGCATACAAGGGAGGGCGTTACACTAATTGGTATCAGAGCAGTTTGGTCCATGGATTTGCTTGTGATTGATTGAATTGATTGTTGATTGTGTTTATCTGCTAATTGACTGTCTAAATGTGCTATAGTTTAAGTGTTTGAGACTAGGGTAGTTAGATTGTTAGGACCGTTCTGTGATAAGACACGGATGCATAGCTAACTTGTCCGAATTGAACTCGAGTGCCTACTTGGGACTGCTGCCATGAATAACTTGCGGTGAGCCTGATCAACTCATTTCATGATATTGTGAGAGCAGAATCATGGCAGGTGGTCGCGGTTCAACTCGGGGAAGGTCTGGCGATGCTGAAGAAGATCTTATCACTACCATTGGGGGACTGGCAACGTTTATTCAGAATATGAGCCAAGAATGGCGCGACCATAGGCAACAGAATCAGAACCAACCCCCACTGCATGACAATGCAGAAGAAATTGCCCGTCGGAGGTTGAAAGACTTCCGCAACTTCCAACCACCTACCTTTGAGGGTGAAGACAACCCTGAGGCTGCAGCGAAGTGGTTGCAGATGATTGAGCATATTTTCGAACGCATGGCATGCCCGGAAGTGCAGAAGACCGATTACGCATCGTACCAGCTGATGGGAGAAGCCTTAGCATGGTGGACTGGTGCGAGAGCTCTGCTGAGAACTCAGGACGTTGAACTGACGTGGGCCGCATTCAGACAAGTATTTTTGGATAAGTATTTTCCTAAAGCAATGAGAAGAATGAAGCACACGGAACTGCTATCACTCAGGCAGGTTCTTCAGGACGACACCTGGTAGGGGTCGAGGCAGAGGTCCGCAGTTGCAGGCGCGGCCTGGAAATTTTAAGAGAAGCAATACTGTTGGTCAATCGTCAACTGGACGGCAGGGTGCGACTGTTTGGGCTACGTGTGGAAAGAATCACTTTAGAGTTTGTCGCAAGAGCAACAATGCATGTTTCAGATGTGGCCAGCAAGGACATTTTGCTTACAAATGCCCTCAGAACGCTGATCAACAGCCTACGCAAGCACGGGTGTTCGCACTGGATGCGAAAGATGGTAATTTTCAACCTTCCTCTCTCATTTCGTTATTGCAAATTAGAAAAGAGCTCCGCAAGGGAGCAGCAGGGTATCTTTTGCCGATCGAGGCTGGGACCTCGGTTGACAATCAAATTCAGTCTGTACCTGTAGTTAGAGAATTCGAGGAGGTATTCCCGGATGAAATACCTCGATTGCCTCCTCATAGGGAAATAGAATTTTCTATCGAACTTGTTCCTGGAGTTGGACCAATCTCCATTGCCCCGTATCGTATGGCGCCGTTGGAACTGCGCGAGTTGAAGAAGCAGATAGAAGAACTTTTGGCAAAGGAATTCATCAGACCGAGTACCTCTCCATGGGGTGCTCCAGCCATCTTGATTAAGAAGAGGGACGGAAGTCTACGTCTGTGTGTAGATTACCGACAGCTGAACAAAGTTACGGTGAAGAATAAGTATCCGCTACCGAGGATCGATGATTTGATGGACCAGCTGAGAGGAGCCAGAGTCTTTCCCAAAATAGATTTACGATCGGGATACCATCAGATCCGGGTCCGGGTCAAACAGCGGAGGATATTTGATCAGTTTGTTATTGTGTTTATCGACGACATCCTGATTTACTCAGCTAATGAAGAGCTGCATGCGGAACATCTGAGGATTGTCTTGCAAATCTTGAAAGAGAAGCAGTTGTACGCGAAGTGGTCGAAGTGCGAGTTTTGGCTTAAGGAGTGTAACAGTAGAAATTTAGCAAGGAAGAGAAGAAAGAGTTGAGATCTGAGAAGAGAAAAGAGAGGGAAGTTTTGGAAATTTTCTTGTTACTCTTTTTCTGATTTCATTTCATATTTAAACACACAAACACACATTACATCACTCTTCACACACACCATGCTTGCTACCCCTCATTGTGGGCTAATACATTACACTAACCCATTACATAGTCATTTAAATAAGTGGGCTTAACCCTTCTCCTTGGCCCAACAGTAATGGGCTTGGCAACATTGCCTTCCCCTGCAGAAAGCCCAACGTCCGCGATGGGTTCAACCAAAACCGCTGAAGATGGGCTCGACGCGTCCCAGCCCAATGCGAACCCCCCAGTCACAGGTGGAAGATCCTGCGGCTGTGCGGTTGCCGACAGTGGATGCGTGTGGAGCACCGTTGGATTATCTCGAGCCTTGGACAGCTGCGGTGGATCAGGGGTCGATATCTTGGGCAGTGAGAAAGGAGCTTCATGCGCAGCATTGGACAGCTGTTGTGGGACAGAGAGAGAAGTCTTGGGCAGCGTGAAAGGAGCCGCAGGCGCTGCAGTGGACAGCTGTTGTGGGACAGAGAGAGACGTCTTGGGCAGAGGGAAAGGAGCCGCAGGCGCTGCACCTTGTGGGTTCCCAAAGTCTGCCGTTTCCTCTTCCCCAGAGGAGCGCACTCCCTTTAAGTTGACAACCTCTTGCCACAGCTTAGAGTTTCGTCCCAGAACCCTTTTTCCATCCCCTTTTCCATTCTGGTCTTCTGGCTGCGATGGTGGTAACAAAACACCACCTTGTAGCGCAGCTTCATCCTCCCATGTTGAATCTTCTGGTCCGAGCCCAGCCCACTGAACCAACACCTGAGGAATCACTTGTCCCTTGCGCCAAACCGATCTGGATGATATCACTGCCAGCGGTTGGTGATCGAGGGTAGCTGAGGAGGTAGTCTCTGGTAACTGGTGAGTTTGATACGTGCGGCTTGGGTGAAACGGACGGAGCAGAGAAATATGGAAGACTGGGTGAATCTTTGAGGAAGGTGGAAGCTTGAGCCGATATGCTACCGAACCGATACGCTCCAGTACCTCGAAGGGTCCATAATAACGAAGAGATAGCTTTTGGGACGAACGGCGGTGAACGGACAGCTGCCTGTAAGGTTGCAACCGAAGCAAAACCATCTCTCCCACGGTAAAGGTCCAATCTTTACGCTTTTTATCTGCTTGTCCTTTCATAATTTGTTGAGCTCGTGAAAGATTATCTTTCAAAGTAGACATGATACTGACACGGTGTCCTAATGTTGTATCCACAGCTTCATTCTTTGAACCACCCAGACAGTAAGCCAGAAGGTTAGGAGGACGACACCCAAACATGATCTCAAAGGGGGTACTACCCGTGGAGTGATGAAAGGAAGTATTGTAATGATACTCCGCCCAGCTCAGAAATTTGGACCACGATGCCGGATGCGAATGAACAAAAGCTCGCAGATAAGTTTCTAAACATCTATTCACCCGTTCAGTTTGCCCGTCAGTTTGAGGGTGATAAGACGAACTAAATTTTAACTGGGTTCCTTGCATTTTGAACAGGGAACGCCAAAAGTCACTGAGGAAAATGGGATCACGGTCAGAGACTATGGAGTGGGGCATGCCATGGAGTTTCCCGACATGATTCCAGAAGAGTTCTGCAATCTTGGGTGCTGTATAATGTGACGGAAGGGAAACAAAGTGAGCAGCTTTCGACAAGCGATCCACAACTACCAGGACGGCGGTGTGACCCAGGGATAGAGGTAAGTGAGTAATAAAATCCATGGTTAATTCAGTCCATAAGGAAGAGGGAGTGTGTAATGGTTGCAAAAGACCCAAAGGAGGGTGATTGGGAGGTTTTATTTTCTGGCAAATTTCGCACCTTTGTACATAATCACTAACCTGTCTTCGCATTCCTTGCCAGGTGAAATTTCTACTGATTCTTTGTAGAGTGCCCTGAATACCGGAGTGGCCTCCTTGCGGAGAAGTGTGCATATCATGCAATATGTGGTCCAGTAGAGGAGAAGTAGCTGGGATAAAAATGCGGTCACGAAGAAAAAGGAGACCGTTGCGCAAACTCCAGTTTTTCCATTTGTCAATATTTACCTTGTTTGTAAGGTCTGTAATAATCTGCTTAGTGTAGGGATCAGACTGTAACTCAGATTGTAAGACTGATGTATAATTGAGAACAGGACCGGTAATGGCCAACAGATGTGGGAAGGATTGTGTCCTAGCCCCATCTGACATACGGGACAGACTGTCAGCCACCACGTTGGATTTGCCAGTCTTGTAAACAATGCTGAAATCAAATCCCAGCAATTTGGATAAAAACTCCTGTTGCTCGGGGGTTTGAATCACCTGATTCATCAGGTGGTGGAGACTCTTGTGATCAGTGCGAATAACAAAGGAGGATCCCAACAAATATTGGCGCCATTTACTTACAGCCGAAGTGATGGCATACATTTCACGAATGTACGTAGACTTAGCTTGCATCGTAGGTGACAGCTTGCGACTGTAAAATGCTAAAGGCCCTTCTTCCTGTAAAAGGACAGCCCCAATCCCAATCCCAGAGGCATCCGTTTCCACAGTAAACGGTTTTGAAAAATCCGGTAGTCGGAGAATAGGAGCCTGTAAAAGTGCTTCCTTGAGCTGCTGAAAGGCTACTGCCGCCGACTGTGACCAAGTGAAACCGGATTTGGTTAACAAATCTGTCAAGGGCCCCGCAATGGTGGCATAGTTCTTAATAAACTTGCGATAATACCCAGAAAGGCCTAAAAAGGCTCGAATTTGGGTTGGAGTAGTTGGTAAAGGCCAATCTTGGATTGAAAGCAACTTCTCCGGATCCGGAGAGAGACCCATAGACGAAATCACATGACCCAAAAATTGGATAGATGATTTGGCAAATGAGCATTTGGGCATCTTAGCAAATAAGCAGTGAGAACGCAATAAGTGTAACACCTGTTGAAGGTGAGAGAGATGTTCTGCAAAAGAGCAACTATAGACCAAGATGTCATCAAAGAAAATAACCACAAATTTTCTAAGGAAGGCAGCAAAAACCTCATTCATTGTAGCCTGAAATGTTGAAGGTGCATTAGAAAGACCAAAAGGCATGACTGTGAACTCAAAATGTCCATGATGAGTACGGAAAGCCGTTTTGAAGATGTCCTCAGGATGCATGCGCACCTGATGGTAACCGGATCTCAAATCGAATTTAGAAAAAATTGAAGCACCGTGAAGTTCATCAATTAATTCATCCACAGTAGGGATAGGAAATTTATTCTTGATAGTAATGGCATTTAGTGCACGATAGTCAACACAGAATCGCCACGTACCATCTTTCTTTTTAACCAATAGAACAGGAGAGCTAAAACAAGATTGGCTAGGTCTTATCAGCCCAGCTGCTAACATTTCCTTGACCAAACGTTCAATTTCATTCTTTTGAAAGTGAGGGTAACGGTAAGGTCGTACCTGAACGGGGCGGGAGTTAGGCAACAAATCAATATGATGATTGTAATGGCGATCAGGAGGTAAACATGAGGGAACCAGAAACACATCCTCAAATTCTTGTAACAAGTGAGTGATGGCTGTATCGGTGACCGAGTGTAATGGACTCGGTTGAGAGTCGTCGTCTGGCGAATCACTGGAAAGGCACATGAGACAACCAGATATGGAATCCTGATCCATTAATTTGGATAACTGAGAGGAAGTGATCAACTGTGGGTCAACTGTAGAATCCCCCTGTAAAACGACCGTAGCTTCCTTATAGGTGAATGTCATGGTAAAAACAGAGTAGTCAGTGAGAATAGGCCTCAATGTAGACAACCATTGAACTCCCAAAACTACATCTGCCCCCTTTAAATCCAGGACAAAAAGATCAGTTATAAAGTGATGACCCTGAATAGTAACTGGTATGGCCGTACAAGAAGCCGAACACAACAGTGCGTCTCCGTTTCCCACCTGCACCTTAAAAGGGAGAATAGCATGCAATACCAATTGCAAGTGAGATGCCATTCGTAAGGTGATAAAATTATGAGTACTCCCGCCATCAATCAAAATCTGTACGGCCTGACCGTCCATGTAACCCGTTAATCGAAACGAATTAGTAGAACGATGCCCAAATAATGCATTAAAACTGATTTCCGGTTGTGGCCCCTGTTCCGGCGACGGTTCGTGTGGGGGAACCATGTCAGGTTCCTCAAATGGGAGGTCCTCCTCCATGCCCTCCAAGTATAAGAGAGAGGCACGTCCTTTACACTTGTGGCCCGGAACGAAACGCTCATCACAATTATAACAAAGGTTCTTGTCCCTTCTAGCTTGCATTTCCTCCTGGGACAGACGTTTGATAGGAATAGGAGGTAATGTTGTCAACTGTCTGCTAGGAAGATGTGGAGGCCGGATGGGTGGAGCAGTATCCGAAATCTGAGTGAGGGCCGTGGTAGGTGCGGATACCTGAGAACGCACAGACCATGGTTTAACAATGCGGTCATCCAGAAATTGCTCTTCATAAATCTTAGCATAGGCAAAAGCTTCAGTCATCGTGGCTGGTCTATGAATGAGGGCAGCTCTCCGAATTTTGGGTTTCAGCCCCGAAAGAAACAGACTCTTACGAGTCGTAGTGGATAAGTCAGGTGCCCGTCGAGCCAGCTGCTCAAAGGCAGTCTGATATTCCGCTACGGACGTCGCTTGCTGTAGTTTGGCCAATCCGATAGTAGGATCATCAAATTCCGTAGGGCCAAATCGTTGCTGTAAAGCAGTAACAAAAGTTGGCCAATCAGGAAAATTATTAGTCTCAAAAATGCTCTGAAACCAGCCCGCCGCCGGTGGATCAAGATTAAAGGAAACCATTAAAAGTCTATCGTCTGGAACCACATGATAAAAGCGAAAATAATTTTCAACAGCAAATAACCAATTAGAGGGATCACCAGATCCGAATCTGGGAAAATCCATCTTCATAGTACGAGGACGATTCATATCACCATTATTACGAGCGGGACCAGATCCCAAAATACCTGCACCAGAGGTACTGGAGGAAGCATTGCCGTGATTTGATTGAAGGCAATGTCATTGAAGGTATCGCGGTGGACCCAGCAAAATTGAAGCTGTCATGAATTGGGAACGACCCAAGACGGTCACTGAAGTAAGAAGTTTCTTAGGTCTTGCTGGATATTATCGAAGGTTTATCCAGAATTTCTCTCAGATAGTGCAACCCCTTACCCGTCTCACTCGGAAGGACAAGCCTTTTGAGTGGACTGAAGCTTGTGAAGAATGTTTCATGGAATTGAAGAGCAGATTAACAAGTGCTCCCGTACTCACGATTCCGGATCCTACCCGAAAGTTCGAAGTATACTGTGATGCGTCGCTGAAGGGACTTGGATGCGTGTTGATGCAAGATCGTATGGCGGTAGCTTATGCATCTCGACAACTAAAGCCTCACGAAGAGAATTATCCTACGCACGATTTGGAGTTAGCAGCTATAGTGTTCGCACTTAAAATCTGGAGGCACCACTTGTATGGTTCGCAATTTGACGTGTTCAGCGATCATAAGAGTTTGAAGTACTTGTTCGACCAGAAGGAGCTGAATATGCGGCAACGACGGTGGATGGAATTTCTGAAGGACTATGATTTTGAACTTAAATACCACCCAGGAAAGGCAAACGTGGTAGCTGACGCCCTGAGTAGGAAGACTTTGCACACTGCAACTTTGATGATGGAAGAATTGAAATTGTTTGAGGCCTTTCGAGACTTGAATTTATCTGTAGAGGAGAGAGGGCATAGCATAAGATTGGGAAGTATAAAGGTGGAGAATGAATTGATCAGTAGAATTAAGGAGGCCCAGAAAGATGAAGAGTTAGTCCGCGAATTGGTTGGCAACCAAGAGGTAGTAAAGGATGAGAATGATATTTGGAGATTTCAAGGTCGGTTAGTAGTACCGAATGAAGAGTTGAAGCAAGAAGTTTTGCAGGAGGCTCACAAGGGTAAGTACGCAGTTCATCCTGGATCCACGAAGATGTACCATGATTTGAAGACCTCGTTTTGGTGGCTGGGTATGAAGCGTGATGTTGCTGGGTATGTATCTCGATGCTTAACTTGTCAGAAGGTGAAGTACGAACATCAGAAACCCTCGGGACTTCTTCAACCTTTGGAGATTCCCGAATGGAAGTGGGACAGTATTGCGATGGATTTTGTAGTTGGACTTCCTCGGACGCGAGAAGGATATGATGCTATCTGGGTGACTGTTGATCGTTTAACGAAGTCAGCTCATTTCTTGCGTGTTAGAACCACGCATGATACAGAGAGGCTTGCTAGAATTTATCTGCAGGAGATTGTGAAGCTGCATGGAGTTCCTACGAGTATTGTCAGCGATCGTGATCCCAAGTTTACATCTAAGTTCTGGGAATCCTTTCAAAGAGCATTAGGGACCCAATTGAGGTTGAGTACTGCTTATCATCCGCAGACCGATGGTCAAACGGAACGCACCATTCAAGCATTAGAGGACATGTTGCGAGCATGCGTTTTGGAGTTAGGAGGCAGCTGGGATAGTTATCTTTCGTTGATTGAGTTTGCTTACAACAACAGTTACCATTCCAGTATTCAGATGGCACCGTATGAAGCTTTGTATGGGAGAAAATGCAGATCCCCTCTATGCTGGACTGAAGTAGGTGAGCGAAGTATGTTAGGACCTGATCTAATTCAAGAAACATCCGAACAGGTAAAGAAGATTCGGGAAAATATGCAGAGGGCTCAGGCCAGACAGAAGAGTTATTACGACAAGCGTCATAAGCCTCTATCTTTCAAAGTCGGAGACCTTGTGTTTTTTGAGAATCACACCTACATCGGGACTCGGAAGGAGAATGGGAGTAAAGAAGTTAAGTCCACGGTACTTAGGACCGTATCTGATTATGGACCGGATTGGAGAGTCTGCATACCGGTTGGCTTTACCACCCAATCTGTCAGGAATTCACAATGTATTTCATGTGTCACAGCTACGGAGGTATCTCTCTGATCCATCTCACGTATTACAGCCGGAAGAAGTGGAACTAAAGGAAAATCTGACTTATCAAGTGCAACCGTTCCAAATTCTTGAAAGATCCGTCAAGCGACTCCGTTCTAAAGAGATTCCTTTGGTGAAAGTATTGTGGAACAACAGATCGGAAGCTGAAACCACTTGGGAGCGTGAGGACGACATTCAGAAACGCTATCCAGAACTGTTTAGCTCTTAAGTAAGTTTATTTTGCGGACAAAATTCCTATTTGGTGGGGAGAGTGTAACATCCCGCATAATTAGTAAAATACATAAGTACTATATGTTATAGATGTATGTGTAGATTTCGGATTTATGGTTTATGTGTGATGGCTTGCGAATTGTTGATCTTTACCCTTGAATGTTTAAATTAAATCATAGAAGGATACATATATAGACATGTGAATTTAATCATATGAGTAATGTGAGTGTGTGTTAGAAGGCTTTAGTGTTCATTGGACTTTGGAAGTGGGCTAGTGTGTGTGTGGACTTGTCACTTTTGAACTTATGTGATTGGATTCTTTGTGTGTGGGGCCAATGGCCCAAGGATGGCTTTTGGACCTACCTTGATTCAGCCCAAAGTTGTAACCATTCTTATCTTCCCCTAAGCCTTGTCCAACAAGATTGTCTTGTGTACCAAGGAACCTTCACATGGCAACCTTTTTACCACCCTTTCATGCGCACAAAAGAGAGTGATTAGGACTTAGAAATCTGCCAATTTTCCCTTGCTAAACCGCCACCTCATACTTAGTTTATGCACCTTTGACTTCAACTTCATTGCATGGAAGACACATGTGCACCTTAGCATCATTTTAGGCTGCATTATTCTTCTTTTAGGCGCACATGGGGGGAGTCATGGATCAGATTTTTTATGACACAAATCTGTCTTGAGTGTTGACCAAGAGAAACACCTTACACCTTCCATCATGAGGCTGAATTATGCAGATTTTTGCATGCTTTTGGCAGTCCATCATGAGCCAAATCTGCCCCTTTCTTCCACATGCAATCAAAGAAGGATTTTGGGGCTGCAACCTCTCATCCCATGCGCACATAGACTGCCTAAATTCAGATTTTTGGCTGCCCCATGGTTGTCTTGCATGTTGACTTAGTAAACCTCCTAGCATGTGCTCTTGATGACACCTCCTCCCCTCCACCTTGTGCGCATGGTTTGGTCATTTGTGTGAAAAATTCTGACTTAATAGCACTCATTCAGATCTGAACATATCTCCCTCACCTCCTTGCATGTGCATAGAGTAACTAAGAAGCAAACACTTGCTTGTTCAAACCTATTGTGCAGTCCCACTTCTTCAAGCAACCAGAATTTTCATGATGCTTAATCATTGCCACCTCTCCTCACTTTCCCTTTAAGTATGCGCATAAGGAAGGGCTGCCCTCACCTTACATTCAGCCAACTTTCCCTCCTCATCTCCTCACTCTCTAAACCGTGTAGTGTAGGGACCTTGGAGAAAGAAAAACTTTGCTAAGACAACTCACCTTCCCTCACTGTCCAGCCTTGTCCTCAACCTTGAAGCTGTCCAAGTTTGTTCCTCCTCACCTTGTATGCGCATAGATCATCATAGGAAGTGGGGACTTGTTGTGTAGTAAAGCTAGAAGGTGGTGTGTGATTCTTGACCAAGAAGTGTGTGCTACAAGAGGTAAGCCTTGAACTTAGAACACTTTCATTGTGTAACCATGTGTGTGTGCTTGAATGTCTCCTTGATTATGTGTGGTTTTGGATTCAAGTATGAGCATGGTAAAAGTAGAATGGTGGAGCTATTTCATGATGATTTGTATGCTTAAGTTATGGAATGGAAGCCTCATGGTCATACTTAAGTTAATGCCCACTGTTTTGAGGAATATATATGCCACTGTTTTGTATGATTATGCCACTGTTTTGAAGAGAAACATGCCACTGTTTCTGCACACTTATGCCACTGTTTTAGTGCTCCACATGCCACTGTTTCTGTACACTTATGCCACTATTTTAGTGCTCCACATGCCACTGTTTTGCACCAAAAACACTCACTGTTTTAGTACCTAAGGAGCCACTGTTTCTACATAAAGAAACCACCCTATTGATGATCAAACTCCACTATTTATGCCACTGTTTCAATGTCCAAAAACCATGATTTACGCTACTGTTTTAATGCTCAAAAATGTACCATTCATGCCACTGTTTTGATGCATAAATATCACCACTAACGTCACTGTTTTGAATGTTCAAATGTACCATTCATGCCACTGTCTTAATGTTCACAAATCACTGTTTATGTCACTGTTTTAACGTTCAAATGCCACTGTTTCTGCCACTGTTTGATGGCACTGTTTCTGCCACTGTTTGATGGCACTGTTTCTGCCACTGTTGATGTCCAAAGAGCCACTGTTTCTGTTTCAAAATGGTCATTGTTTCTGCTGTATGTTCACTATTTTCCTGCTGTAAAACGTCACTGTTTCTGTCCACTGTTTTTAAGGAAAATACCACTGTTTTCTGCTCACTGTTTTAAAGAACAACTCACTGTTTCTGCTCACTATTTTAAGCACAAACGTCACTGTTTTCTGCTGTAAAAACACTGCTGTATGCTCACTGTTTTCCACTGTAAAACACTGCTGTATGCTCACTATTTTCCACTGTAAAACACTGCTGTATGCTCACTGTTTCTGCTGTAAATAGCCACTGTAAATGATTGGTTGTAATTGATTTAGGTGCGCTTAAGAAGTGAGATACTTCGCTGCTGTTTGGTATTATTTAAGGCACGCAAAGGTAAGTGTCAGGCGATATTACCTAATGTGACTATTGACTACTGGTATAAAATTGTGACATGATGCTCCATATTCCGTAAAAATATTATGTTCCATTATGATGAAAGGAAACTGCCAAAAATGTGCCGTGATGGCTATATGATTATGAGGTAAAGACGTTATGTGGCAGCATAATGCATACGAAAAGTATATGTGCCGTGATGGCTATATGAAAGGTATATAAGCATGCATCTTACATCATACCGCATTTTTACGCTTTGTGTGTGAAAGCATAGCATGACATGCATGTATCAAGATCATATAGGCCTTGTTTTAGAATAGTTATGTACAGGACCATGTGTTTGAGCAAGCATCATATAGGCATCCCCAAGGTACCGGGGTATGGGACACTTGGCATCAGTCCGCATAGGCCCACAGTTGGAATCCACATGGAGCTCAGGTGCCAAGGGATATTTGATTCCACTGTGAAGTGCGCGCACGACGGTGCTAAAAGCGCAAAGGAAAGGCGTTATATACGCAATATATGAATATGATGAAAAGGAAAGGCATTATATGCGCTATATATATGAATATGATGAAAAGGAAAAAGGAAAAGGAACAAGGATATGTTGAAGTGACTGTTTATGATTTTGTGCCTAGTTAATACTGTTATATTACTGGTTTTGTTGCCACACTACTGGGATTATTCTCACCCCTTCGGGGCTGCTATTTTTCCAAAATGGCAGGAGGACGTAAAAGCATTTGAAGGAGTGATGTTTTGCTGTTGCTTGCTGATGCATGGATTATCACTGTTGCTGTTTGATTGATTGGATGACTGTAATGTTTTAATGTTTTGGTACTCTTGGATGACTGTAGACCTTATCATCTTTATTTTATCTTGAACTTTACGAACAGCGGCTGTTTTGGAAAACGTTTGTGAAAGGAAGTTTTGAAAGACTTAAGTGCTGAAATTTTTACAGTGCACCTTACGGGTGGTGTTTTTATGAGCAAACGAACTCCGATTTACTATTATTTTATATGCACGCGAAGCCCTCAACGTGCTCTTTCTAAATCACTTGAAATATTTTTTATCGTCCAAACAGAAGTGATAAGAATTGTAGAAACGTTGTGACGTTAACGACTCTAATTCCGCTTAGCAAACGACTCTCTTGGATGCATACAAGGGAGGGCGTTACACAAACTATTAGGATTAATTCCCATCCTAGAAATTTTCACCTGATTAACTATTTACCAATATACAAGCATGCTACAAAAATGAATAAACATCTTGCCTAACCATCCACGACATACTATGAAGCATCGACACTTCAAAAACCCAGACGTGTCGTGTCCGACACTCTCCGACACTCCCACACTCCCCAACACTCAAACACGCATTATAGAAATTCAAAAAAGGTTCTAAGATTGCGTTGCGTTGAGTTTTTAGTTCCAACTATTAGATTCGTTGGATTACGATTACCATTTTATTGAGTTTAATATAAATATTTGGGATATCTTATGTTTCTTTGCAAAACTGATAAATATTACAAGTTTAGTTTTTTTTTTTGTTAAATTATTGAATATTAAATATAATATTACTACATAAATTAAAATTATTATTTAATATCAAAACATGTCCTAACTTGTCGAAATCTAACATTTTTTAGAATTAACGTGTCGAAGTGTCGTGTCGTGTCGTATCGTGTCACGTGTCCCGTGTCGGTGTCGATGCTACATAGACGGCATAGGCTGTCTCGTAGTAATATTATCTCCATATAATATCCATGATGTTACTTAAATAATTATATCATATAAACAAAAGAGATGCAATTAAATAAGTAACATAGACCTGACTATGCATCACTACAACATATACAGACTAGCAGCATGGCATAGACATCACCTATGCTCTCAAAATAATGACATGACATATAGATACATATCCAAAATAATGACATCGCATATAGATCATATCCAAAATTAAACCATGCCAAATACATATCAGCATATCAATCAAATCACATTATCATGTCAGATAGTATCTCTCCTCTGGCCTCTTGCCACGCGATGCCTCAACAACATCAACTCCTGTACCGGAAATGATAGTCTCTATAATGCGGGGTGAGATAATATAATTACCTCAGTCAGCTAGGGACCCTTAGAGAGCTCCTCCACCCCTAAGCTCATTTCTGCATAAGCACAGTATAAAAATTCATGCATGCATCAGAATATGTATGACAATGCAGTGTGCAATAATGTAATCCTACTGGCCAAAGAATATAAACTGTATGAATTCCGCAAGGAAACACCATCTCATACTATGCATAAGGAAACATCATCTTATGCCTCACACAAGGAAACACCGTCTTGTCTGGCACACAAAAATACATTCATATACATGCAGCATAAAACAAATAATATCAACACCCTCCCTCGGAGTTTGGTGGAACAAACGGGGGATTAACCTCAAGGACCGAAACTTACCTCGCAAGCAGTGTCCTCTAATAAACCTCGTGTCCGAATAATCCGAACCACGATCAACCTAGTTCCAAATTGTGAAGACAATTAGTACATAACTAATCTATCACATTCAGTTTCCAATACTACACATACAAGACACCTACACTTGATTTTGAGTGCAATTTATCAAAGTGTTCTACATGGCAATTTCATAATTTTTTCTTTTACGGAACCAATCTCAAGCAAGTTTAACAAAAGGACTCACTTATAAATCTTCCCCCAACTACTCATACCATTTTTTTTTCGAATTTGACATATAGCCAAAAAAACCATGATTTTCTATAGTGAGCTAAATAGTGATTTCTTTTTTTTTCGTTTTTCATCAAGAAGCAATCGTAAGCAATCCTAAGCATATTTAATAAAGGAAGCTATATCCAAATCACTCTTTAACTATCCATACCATAAATTACCTCAATGTAAAAAATTCACAAATCTCCAACTCAAGCAAATATGGATTCCAATCTGTGGAAATCGCTCAAATCAACGTTGGGATCAACTATACAACATGAATATACCACAAACAACCATCATAATCTATAAAATACTCACATTTTCATGCATTATTCATCACAAAACCTAAAATTCTTAAAATTTCATGAAAACAAGAAAAAAGAGGTAATTCCTTAGCACAATGTACCCAAGAATGAAGGGAAAAGCTTAATCTAAGCTCCCATGGCTTCAAGCTCCATCAAAACCCATATTTTCCATGAAATTGGAAATCTTTGGGGAAGAGGAAATCTCTCTACAGTGAACCACACACAAGAGTATGGGTGCCAATGTATTCCTCTCAAAATTTCTCACACGTTTGGCTTTGGAACGAAGTGATTTGGAGGTCTCTAGCTCTCTCTACGGATTTTGGAAAATTTCACTCAAAAACTTTTTTTTCTCCCTCACTATCGAGTCCGCTGGAAGACGAAGAAGAAATAAGAAATTTTTGAAACTTTTCACTTTACACAGGTTAAGTGAAATTCAACTAGGTCAAATCCTCTCTCTTCCTTCATGTCTTCCTCAGAGCGTTCTTCTGCTTCCTCATTTGTTCCCAATACTCAGTCCTCTGGAGACAACTTAAGCATGCAGATTACTAGTCACCGGTTGAACGGCAAAAATTTTCTGCCATGGTTTCAATCTGTTAAGTTGGTGATCCAGGCAAAAGGAAAGATGGGTTATCTTGAGGGAAAAATGAAGAAACCTGTTGAGGATTCTCCTGATTATGAAAATTGGGAGATTAATAATTCCTTGGTAATGGCATGGCTGACTAATTCCATGGAACCACATATTGGCCAAACCTATTTGTTCTTCGACACTGCCAAGGAGATTTGGGATACTGTTCAACAAAATTATTCAGATCTTGAAAATACCTCTCAAATCTTTGAACTGAGAAATAAGTTGAGAGACTTTCGTCAAAAAGGTATGACTATTACTGAATATTTTACTGCACTAACAAATTTATGGCAGGAATTGGATCTTTATTATGCATCCAATCTTAAAGGATTGGAAGCTAATACCCAATTTAAAAAACACTTGGAGAAGGAAAGACTGTATGATTTCCTTGCCGGACTCAACCGAGATCTTGATGAGGTTTGTGGTCGAATATTGGGGCAGCGACCGTTACCCTCCCTTGCTGATGCCTTTGCTGAAATTCGTAGAGAAGCCAGTAGACGGAGAGTTATGCTGGGAGAAAAAGAGTCGCTTGATAAGTCTGATGATATGTCTGCATTAGCTGCCAACCGTACCATTGACCGTTCCTCTGAAGAATCAAAACGGGATGGTCGTCCATGGTGCACCCATTGCAATAAAATTGGTCATACCCGTGAGAAATGTTGGGAATTCCACGGGAAACCTGCAAATTGGAAGCCCAAAGGAAAAAGTAAAGGTCTTGCATATCAGGTCTTTACTGATGACAAGGTTGATGAGCCTAATGCATCCTCTAACTCTGATGGTGTCTTTCTTAGCAAGACTCAGTTTGAACAATTTCAGAGGCTTTTGACTCAACCTCCTAAAGCCACTAGTAATGTGGTCCAGCAAGGTACAGCTTTTCATGTTGATAGTCAAAATCATTGGATCCTTGATTCTGGAGCCTCTGATCATATGACAGGTAATCTTGGCTTGTTTTGTTCATACACTCCATATTCTGAACCCTCTAGGGTCAAGATCGCCGATGGCAGTTTTTCCCAGATTGCAGGACACAGAACCATTAAACTTTCTGAGCTGATTAATTTAACATCATTTCTTTATGTTCCTTCTCTGACTTGTAATCTCATTTCCATAAGCAAGCTGACTTCTGAGTTGCATTGCTTTGCTAAATTCTTTCCACATGGTTGTGTTTTTCAAGAACAGGACTCGGAGAGGAAGATTGGCAGTGCTAGAGAAGATGGTGGACTTTACTACTTTGAGGAGGATGTGACTCATGAAGCCGTTTTCGTAGAAAAAACTCCATGTTTCCTTTTGATTCATGTAATGATGTTATGCTGTGGCACCGTAGGCTGGGCCATCCAAATTTTATTTATCTTCAGAAGTTGTTACCAAACTTATTTATTAATAAAAGTCCTAGTTTGTTTTCTTGTGATATTTGTCAACTTTCCAAACATACTCGTGCTCATTATCCTTCTAAAGTTCACCATGACTCTTCCCCATTTTCCTTAATTCATAGTGACATATGGGGTCCAGCCCGTGTTAAAAATATTTCAGGTACTCGATGGTTCATTACCTTCATTGATGACCATTCCCGAGTTTGTTGGGTATATCTTCTAAAGGACAAGTCCGATGCTGCATCCGTGTTTCAAAAATTTCATGCCATGGCTCAAACACAATTCCAAGTTGCTATACAAACTCTTCGTACAGATAATGGCAAAGAGTACTTTAACTCTATTCTTGGAGAATATCTTTCCCAACATGGCATCCTTCACCAAAGCTCGTGTCCTGACACACCCCAACAAAACGGAGTTGCGGAAAGAAAAAACCGACATCTCCTTGAAGTTGCTCGAGCTCTTATGTTTACCACGAGTGTTCCTAAATATCTTTGGGGAGAGGCGGTTCTCACTGCCTCGTATCTGATAAATCGAATGCCATCTCGCATTCTAAAATTTCAGTCTCCTCTTTCTCGTCTTTGTCGTACCTTCTCTTCCTTCCGAGGCGTCTCCTCCTTACCTCCCAAGTTATTTGGTTGTGTTGTATTTGTCCATATTCCCTCCCATCAACGGTCTAAGCTTGATCCTAAGTCTCTCCAGTGTGTCTTTATTGGTTATTCTCCTACTCAACGTGGCTATAAGTGTTATTCACCCTCCCTAGTGTGAATAACCTAG
>JAVKPL010004396.1:0-21854 GCA_032173675.1 Gastrolobium villosum
AAATTTATAGAAAGAAAAAAGAAAGGTACAAGGACAAAGTAAGACGCACAACGGGACCCGAAAAACAAAAAAGAAAAGCCGAAACAAAAGGCACAAGTGGCGCGTAAACTCCACTTTCCAATCATGAGGTCTGGGTTTCGTACGTGGGACTTGGGTTCCAGTCTTCCAGCGTTTCCTCGTCGCACCAATTCCCCATCAACATCCCCGAAAGATGTTCACCACGCGCACGCGGTCGCCGCGTGAAAAAGCGTCACCCTTTGTTACTTACTTACTTGCATTACATTCATCCGAGAGTGAAAGCCGTACGTGAATGTGGTTCACTCTCATTCGCTTTGCTATTTCGGTGTCACTGTTTCTCACACTCACTCTTCTCTTTTTTGCTTTCTTCTTCCATTCCCTTCTTTTAACTCTCATCAAAATGCAACATCTCTGAATTAAAACACAACCTACCCCTCTGAATTAACTCTCCCGGATCGCATGGAAACTCACCGGAATTTCAAATTCCGGCCACCACCACTTCCGCCACCTGTTGTCTCCGGCTAAATGCACGGAATTCGATGCCGTTTAACTATTACACTTGAGTCACAGGGCGATGAAGATGATGATGATGAAGGGTATGTGACCAAACCATTCGTCCATAGTAAAGATCATAGTTTTAATCACATTCACGTTCACGGTCACAGGCTGCAATGGCGGCTACTAACACTGTTGCTACGACACACTCTGCGGATTCAGCTTCAGCCGATGAAGCTACGGCGAAAGCTTTGCAAAAGCGCTACGAAGGGTTGATGATGGTTCGAAACAAAGCCATAAAGGGAAAAGGGGCTTGGTATTGGGTACACTTGCAGCCTTTGTTGGTTACCAACACCGAAACGGGACTCCCCAAAGCGGTGAAGCTGCGTTGTTCATTATGCGACGCCGTTTTCTCAGCCTCAAACCCTTCTCGAACGGCTTCTGAGCATCTAAAGCGTGGAACTTGCCCCAATTTCAATTCTGGGGCCAACGCCAAACCCATTTCCTCTGTCTCGCCGGGGAGTGCTGTTGCTATGGTGTCGTCGTCGTCGGTGCACCACAACCACCACCGCAAGAGGAGCTCTCCGACGGGCTCTTCGTACCACGTTCCGCCTCTTTCGGTGGTGGATCCGTCGCGATTTGGGTTGCCGGAGCAACCGCATTTGATGTTGTCTGGTGGGAAGGAGGACTTGGGAGCTTTGGCTATGTTGGAAGACAGTGTTAAGAAGCTTAAGAGTCCTAAAACTTCACCTGGGGTTGCTCTTAGCAAGAACCAGATTGATAGCGCGGTTGATTATCTCGCTGATTGGGTGTATGAGTCGTGTGGTTCCGTGTCTTTCTCGAGCTTGGAGCACCCAAAGTTCAGAGCTTTTCTTAACCAGGTTGGTTTGCCAACGGTTTTTCCTAGAGAGTTCACTGGTACTAGATTGGATGCTAAGTTTGAGGAATCCAAGGCTGAGTCAGAAGCGCGGATTAGAGATGCCATGTTCTTTCAAATTGCCTCAGATGGGTGGAAATCAAAGAATTATGGGGCTTATGGTGATGAAAATTTGGTGAATTTGACAGTGAATCTTCCCAATGGGACCAGTTTGTACAGAAGGGCTGTGTTTGTTGCTGGTTCTGCTCCTTCTAAGTATGCGGAGGAGGTTTTGAGGGAGACAATTACTGGCATTTGCGGGAATTTTGTTCAACAATGTGTTGGGATAGTTGCAGACAGGTTCAAGGCCAAGGCTTTGAAAAATTTGGAGAATCAGAATCATTGGATGGTTAATCTTTCTTGTCAGTATCAAGGCTTCAATAGTTTAATCAAGGACTTCACCAAGGAACTTCCCTTGTTCAGGACTGTGACCGAGAATTGCCTCAAGCTCGCGAATTTCGTCAATTACAGGTCTCAGGTTCGGAATAGTTTTCACAAGTACCAACTGCAAGAGTACGGGCACGCTTGGTTACTTCGAGTGCCATTGCGCGAGTTTGAGAATTTTAACTTTGATCCTGTATATACAATGATGGAGGATACATTGAATTCGGTTCGCGCTTTGCAGTTGGTTCTGCTTGATGAATCATTCAAGATGGTATCCATTGAGGACAAGAATGCGAGAGAAGTTGGGGACATGATTCGAGATGTGGGGTTTTGGACTGATTTAGAAGCAGTGCACATGTTGGTTAAATTGGTGAAGGACATGGCTCATGAGATTGAGACAGAGAAGCCACTTGTTGGGCAATGCCTTCCACTTTGGGATGAGTTAAGAGCAAAAGTGAAAGATTGGAGCTCCAAATTCCACATTGCAGAAGGAGCAGTGGAAAAGTTAATTGATAGAAGGTTCAAGAAGAACTATCACCCTGCTTGGGCTGCTGCATATATTCTTGACCCTCTTTATTTAGTGAGGGACACTAGTGGCAAGTACCTTCCACCGTTTAAGCACTTAACTTCTGAGCAGGAGAAAGATGTGGATAAACTCATAACCAGGCTTGTTTCAAGAGATGAAGCACATA
The DNA here is from genome assembly GCA_032173675.1 of Gastrolobium villosum. Classification (NCBI taxonomy): domain Eukaryota; kingdom Viridiplantae; phylum Streptophyta; class Magnoliopsida; order Fabales; family Fabaceae; genus Gastrolobium; species Gastrolobium villosum. The sequence continues at coordinate 2,506 of JAVKPL010004396.1, forward strand.
TTGTTCTAATGGAACTCATGAAATGGAGAACAGAAGGTCTTGACCCAGTTTATGCTCAAGCTGTGCAGATGAAGGAGAGAGATCCAGTTACTGGGAAGATGAGGATAGCCAATCCACAAAGCAGTAGACTTGTGTGGGAAACTTATCTAACTGAATTCAAGTCCTTAGGAAAAGTTGCAGTGAGGCTAATATTCCTTCATGCAACCTCATGTGGCCTCAAATGTAATTGGTCTTTGAGGAGATGGGTTTGTGCACATGGCCACTCCAGGACTGCATTGGACAAGGTGCAGAAGTTGATATTTATTTCAGCTCATTCCAGATTGGAGAGAAGGGATTTTTCCAGTAATGAAGATAAGGATGCAGAGCTATTTACCCTGGCCAATACCGAGGATGATGTGTTAAACGAGGTTCTTGTTGATACATCCTCAGTGTAACATTTTTTTTTTCACCTCTTTTTCTTTTTGGGTTAATCAGTTAGGACTTTTAGTTTTTTAGGATTTATTGAATTCTTTCCACTACCCACTTCTTTTTTTTATGTCTTCTTCCATCTTCCTTTTTAAAAATTGTTTTTTTTTTTTTTTTTTACTCCTTTTGCATTTTGAACACTTACCGGAAGGACTTTTGAGGCCTCGTGATTCAAGCAACTTCCCCATCTTTTTTCACCCTAGCATGATTTCAAGTTGTTAAATACTGGGAAAGCGGGAAAGATTGTAACGTTTTAGAGAAAAGTGCATGATCGATTCCAGAAAGGGAAGGATGTTGTAGAAATTATATTCCTCTAGTAGTTTGAGATAAATAATATTTGTAAAGGAGAAGTTTTTTAACAATTCTCCTTTGATTTTAATACCGTTTCCTCACTCAAACTTTCTCACCATTTTTGTCATTTATCTTTCAATCTTGTGTTTATATAGAATGTTCAAAGGGGTATCCATTGCATTTGTAAAATCTTGAAAAGTGCTAACACTTTCAATCACTCCTATATTGATGAAGTCATTCCACTACAAAGGCAATCAGCTTTATGTCTCTTAAGTCAAAGTCGAGTGAGTATAAATCATCCTAAAATCTCATCTTAAACTCACACCAACTACGGGGCATTTATATACATTGTGGTTATACCATTTATATAACCGAGTTCATGGGACAACCATAGCGTTACCCAGCAAAGAATAGCGTTGTACTTGGTGAGAACTTTTCCTGTTTAGATGTTGAAAACAGTGTGGAAAAAGAGAGAGCGCATTATGAAGAGAGAGTTAACCAAAAGAATCCAAGAAAGGAATTGACTTGAATTTTTATGCCACTGAGGTGTCTTTAATGGTCAAGCATCAAAAGTATCATTCTCAAACTCGAGAGTGATTCCGAAGTGGCAGGTCTACCTAAATCTATCCAATCTTGCTCTTTTGGTCTCAACTCTGAACCCGCCATCAAACAAACCAAGAATTATTACGTGCTCCAGCTGCATCAATAAATGCATACTTTTATAAGTTTATTTTTACGGAAAAACTAGTCTCCAACCATAGGAGATAGATTTATTTTTCAATAGAGACATCAATTTTTGAGCTTTGATTTTTTTTTTTTTTATAATTATGTGGGTCCCATGACATGATTGTGAGACTAGTAGGAGATATCATATATCCTATTGATGGAGATTAATAAAGCCATTATTTTTATTACTACTTTAAGACACATCCACATAGATTTTACACACTAACTTAAAACCAATGGCGAAGATCTTCTTGAAACATTAATGGAAAATGTAATTCTTTATCACGGGTAGTATATATATGTAAATTAAAAAAAAAAAGATTGTCAGTTGAGGTGAGGGAGAAAAAAATAATTTTAATATTATAATTATATTGTATCCGTAATAATAATTGTAATTGATTGTTACATAAAATTTCTCCTGTAATGAAAAAATAAAATAAATGTAATAATAATTTGATTCTTTGTCGCCGTGATAAATAGCAGAGACTGCAGAGTAGAGAAAATGGGGAGAAGTTTGGGACCATTTATTAATTGCTGCTTGGAGAGCATTTTAGAATTTCAACGACAAAGTAGAAGTCTTTTTCCAAGCATTGGTTGTTATACATTAGATATCAGAGTTTTCTTCGGTCAAATCATCTTTTTTTTTTTGGACCACAACAAATTTTATTCTAATTTATTGAAGGATTTTATAAGAGTTATTTCGTAGAAAAAGTGATAGTGTTATGTTATAGAGATTCATTTTTCGTGCTGGAGTTTTTTTTATTATTTTGCTACGGGTCCCACAAAATATTATGTGTAGGAATTTTTTTGTGTGGTCATATTAAATGATAGATGATAAACTCTTTATTCAATATATGTTATGAATAGCAATATTCATTATATTTTCCAAACCATATTTGTTATAACACAATTTACAAGTGGAATATAAATAGATTTAGAAATTTAAATTATTGTCGAACTACTAAAAAAGAGAAGAAATAAAATAAGCCAAAAGCCTACAATATCAGGCCTATGCGTCTCGAGACGCTGCCCCACATTTTGCTGGGGCAGCTCCCCCAGAATCTATTGGCTTTTTCTATGTTCCATCTGTAAGTGTCATCTTAATGCGAAGTATAGATGATACTTATGTTGCACCGACATCGACATGGGACACGAGATACGATACGATATTCCGACACATTAATTTTAAAATAATGTAAGATTTTGACACGTTAGGACACGTTTTGATATCACATAATATTTTTTATTTATGTAGTGTATATTATATTTAATATTCAATAATTTAACAGAATAATGAAGCTAAACTTATAATATCCATCAATTTTGCAAATAAATATAAGATATCTCATATATTTATGTTAAACTCAATATAATGGTAATTGTAATGTAACGAATTTAATAGTTGAAACTAAAAATGCAATGTAACTCAACCTTCAAATCTTTGATTGAGTCTCTACAATGCGTGATGGAGTGTCGAGAAGTGTCAGAGTATCATAGAGTGTCGAGAATTAGGGGTGTCAAAACGGGTTGACACGACATGCATTTGACACGACACGAATTTTGATTCATGTCAAAATCTTCAACACTAACACAATACGAATTTTTTGCGAGTTGACACGACACGTGTAACACGCAAAATAGGGGTCAAAACGGCAATTGACAAAAAAAAATTAAAAAAAAATGTGTCGAAATTAAAAATTTTAAAATAATAATAATAATAAAAAATAAAAAAAAATAATTAAAAAATATAGGTCAACACGAACACGACACAAATTTTTTACGTATCATTTCTACTAACACGAACACGATACGATTTTTTTTGTGAGTCAACCCGAACACGAATTTTCGTGTCGTGTCGCGGGTCTACCCGCATGTCATAACCTATATTGACACTCCTACGTCAGTTGTTTTGAAGTGTCGGTACATCATAGCGTGATACCTAACATTTTTATGTTGGGTAACTTCTTTTATAAACATTCCAAACGTCTTCATGTTCATGCAGAGTCGTTGGATGATGCTCCCCAATATGATTTTGTGGGAAAGGTTTTGAGAGGACCCAAAGAAAATGAAGACTGTCGGCATGAAGCAGCACAGAAGATGCTGGGGAGCATTTCTTATCTTACAACGAATTTTAACAAACTTGTTTCTTTTTTCAAACGCTTATCCTCACTTTACATATGTTTGTGGGGTTGAAAGAAATTTTATTAAATTGATTTGTTTGCTAAAGTCCCGTAACTCAAAAAGTGTTAATCTGCTTCAAGGAATTGTTTGTTGAATGAGAGCAAAGGTGCTTGTAACAGTTTATTGCAAATGAAAAGGGAAGCACGTATTTATATTATTTCAGTATTTTGTTATAGCTTGTATCAAATTCAAGCGACAGCATTACAGATGGTTGTTCATTCTTTTGAAATGACAACATGCACAAGTGAAATACTTAAATTGGTTAGATTTCAATACAAAACTTAACAATATAAAGCACAAAGTTTAGATTCGAACAAGAAGGCGTGAGCTCAGATATGATACAAATCTTTCTTTCTTTTTTTCAAATAAAAAAAGTTTGAAACTAAGCTAAACTAGATTGAATTCGCAACCACACTAGTTAAGCTTATTCCAAACTCTGATTCGAATATGCCAACAAAGCTTGCCAATTGAAATGAGCTCAAAATTCAGTTCAAAATTTGGTATATCGGGGCCCAAATATAACAAATCCAACTTGATAAAACACTTGAAATATATATATATTAGAATTTAATATAATCAAGAAATTTCACTTACTTGAGTCTAATAAATGTTTTGATTAGCCAATCTTTAATAGCTGCCAAAAACATTTGAACTCTGAATCCCAACCCATCTTTGCAGGTTTATTTTTATTTTATTTTATGAACTTCATTTTTTTTCCTTTTAATTATCTCGAAGCTTCTTACTTCTTAGTGCCATAAAACAATATTTTAAACAATATTAATCTTTTGTAATAATTTCATAATGCTCTTTGTATGTTTTCCTTTTCAGTAAAAAACAAAGGCTAATTGATAGCGTACTCATTATGGTCATATGTGTCAATTATGCTGCCATTGATAATAACTGGATGGACCCCCTTCTCTTTTGAGAGAGTGGATATAAGTCATCGATCACTCTCCTTCATAAGCAAAGCAGTTATCCATTATGGAAAAGCTGCCACACTATTCTATTTCACTCATATTTTTATAGAAAAATTCTTAATATATATATATATATATATATATATATATGTATGAGTTTATCATCTATCATTTAACATAACCACAAAAAATTTCCTACACACACAATATTTTGTGTGGCCCGCAGTAAAAGAAAACTCCAACACGCAAAACGAATCTCTATAACATAACACAATCACTATTCCTACAACATAACTCTTATAAAACTCTATATATATAGAGGTAGGATATATATATATACCGGTGTCAAATTTGAAGTTTGACATCTTATCTGAGAGCCGTTAGATCAAAAAAGATCAATAGTATCACATGCTTATAAATCAAAATCGTTGATTTTTTTTATCTAACGACTCTCAGATGAGGTGTTAAACTTCAAATTTATACACCGGTGAACTTGATCCTACCTCATATATATATATATATATATATATATATATATATATATATATATATATATATATATATATATATATATATATATATATATATGGGAAATTGTTTTCTCCAACCGTAGGAGATAACTATCTCATGTCACAGAGACATAAAAAGACGTGCCTGCAATTTCTTTTCTTTTTTATTTTTCTTTAACTTGTGGGCTCCACATTTCTTATTAGTGTAGGAAAAAAAACTTCTCTCATATTAAATGAGAGAAGTATTACCCATATATATATATATATATATATATATATATATATATATATATATATATATATATATATCCAAAAGAAAAATCTTAACATACACAAAGAAATAAATAGAAACAGAAACATGATACATCCTCCCTCTATTCCATGAGACTATGGTCTAACGTAATTATAGTCATAATATATATATCCTCGGAGCTGTTTGGAATAAGAATCTCTCTTTTCTTTGATGGTTTTCACATTCATGTACCCACCACTACAAACAGTAAAAAGGTGAAAAAGATTAAACTAAGTGGTGGAGTCTTTAACTTTAGGCAAATGAAGTGATTGTGAGTAGTAGAAAAGTAGAATGAAGAATCGAGTATAGTATTATCACCCTCTCATAGGGTCTTCTAATTACTCATTTAGTGGACAGACAGAAATCATTGTCGGCAAAGCCTTACTAATAAAGCTGACCACTTACCAACTAAAAAGTTTCATTCTCTCACTTTCTCTGTATTTGTTTGTCTCTTTCTTTCTCTCTAGAGGTTAAGCTTTTTCACCAGTATGGTATGCAATGCACCTCTCTACATTTGTGGTTTCAAGGAAAGGAAAGGAAATATAATGATTAGTATTGGACGACACTCTCTTTATACAAGAATCTTCTCCTGTTCCAATGCTCTAAATTATGAAACTTTTTTTTTAATCTTTCCCTCTCCCCATTTATTAATTATTGTTGTTTTTACTTAATGGCTGACTTTATTTGTGTGTCCTTTTCTTCCCGGAAGAGCACATTAAGGCATTGATGCTTGGTAGAAAGAAGAATGCCGTTGTGACTTGTGCTTCAAGATGGGTACCCACACGAGTCCTAATTTTAATCTTGGTAATCATTCTGCTGCACCCTTTGTTTCGTTATTTTCACAAAATTTAATGACATCCCAACTTTCAAATTGTGTCATTTTTTTTGTTGTCTTTATTTTTCAAGTAGTTCAAATTATGTGTCCTGCTAATTGCTGACTTTGAAGTCTTAAGATTTGTACTAGTTGCACAAATTAAGCAAGCAGCATATGCCTTTTCCTTTTACTTGACATGGCAACAAGTATATGAAAATGGTATTCACTGACCATCTTCACATCTAACTTAAAATTAATAATTAAGTGCTCAAAGACTTTAGTAGTTTGTTGTAGTTGATATTCTTGCCTGCAATAAAGACCGTAAAGTTTGAGGTTTGTGTTAAAGATTAGTGATCTCTTACTAAGATTTATTAATTTTTAAGTTAAAAAGGATGAGGAAAAAACTTGTACCACTTTTCTTATGATGCTTTGTCTATAAGCTTCATTTCTACACAGGAAAAAAAAAAGGTGCTTTGCTTCATTGTTATTAAAAATCATTGATCATTGATAAGATTGAATAGCAATATATATAGCAAACATATTTTAAATCATTACTCACATCTTTTAAATTTTGATATCATTAATTAAATGACGAGTTCTATGAATTGAAAATGCATCTTCCCTCCCTCTACAAGACAAAGCAGTGCACGAAGCATGGACCACCCAAGAGTGTGTACCCTTCAATAGATTCATTCCGTTTTTAGGTCAAAAGACTCAAAACTGGACATATATTTATAACCTGAATTAAAAATGCATGCCTTCTGAAGAGAAAGATACGGTTTGAACTACCTGTTTTTACTGTTGTTTCACATGGTATAGTATGGTACATTATTTTATTGTACCTTTCGCTGAGAAATTTATCTCTCTCTTAAACACGAGTCCAAAAAGTCTTCGCTCTTTATGTATTTTTCACCAGCCCCCAGGCTCAACTTGGTTTTCTTTGTACAACTTTGATTTGATAATATATATATATATATATATATATATATATATATATATATATGATATGATATTCTTATTACCCATTTTTTATTATTACCACTCCACTACCACTATAATCATCATTAGATTTAAAAGTTGTTTTCTTTGCTCTCTCTTCATTCAACTTTTCATCTAATTCAATGGTGAGTAGAGTGGTAGTGGAATGATAGTAGAAAAAATGGGTAGTAAGAATATCCTACCCCAATATATAGGAAAGCACTTTTTTATGTTACATAAAAATTCAACTCTTATGCTATTGATACTTTGATTTGCGTGCAAAACTTTTCTTTTCTTTTTCACTTTTTTAATAAATATTAGGCCCACCACTAGTTGAGTTACAACAAGAGAATTGAATTCTCATGCAACATTATAAAAAAATATATATATATGGGATTTATACTTCTTATGCAACATAAGAATAGCCTTCTTATGCTACACTCACATCGTTTTACGTGCTAATATTTTAATTTTTTTTATTTACTTTTTTCTAATGGGGCCCACCTAAGTATGTGTGTGTTGCAAAAATTCTCTTCTTATGTTACATAAGAAGTATAAACCCCTATATATATATGATTTTATTTTTCTCATGTTGCATGAGACAAGTTTTCTCATGCAACACACAAAAAATGGATAGTACCCATTTTTTAAATTTTTTCTCTCCCTTTTTAGTGGGTCTCATCCACTTTTTGTATTGCATGAGACAACAGTTGTCTCATGCAACATAAGAAAAATTTAACCCTATATATATATATATATATATATATATATATATATATATATATATATATATATATATATATATATATATATATATGTCAGGATCATTTTATATCAGTGTAAGTTACACTCTTAATCTTGTCCGTTAATCCCACTTATATCTAAGGGCTCGAATTTCTCAGTAAAGTGAGCCATTGCATACAAGCGGATCAATGGTCAAGATTTAGTGTAAGACTTTTAACTCTTACATCGGTGTAAGAATATCCTGCCCATATATATATATATATATATATATATATATATATATATATATATATATATATATAGGGAAATGTTACTCTCCTTTCATATAAGATATCATCTCTCATTTTCTCTCTCTTTGATTTTCGTACCCCACCTTTTTCTTGTAATGGTGAGACCCACCTATTTTCTCTCTATAACATAAGATAACTATCTTATGTTAAATGAGACTAATAAAACATATATATATATATATATATATATATATATATATATATATATATATATATGGGAAAAACATTTCTCAAGCAGCTTGAGATAAGTTTATCTTCAGCTAGCCTCAAAACGTTTTGATTAATGAATGATGTTTATGTAATTTTAGGTGAATTAATGAAGGGTGTTTTTAGAATTTTATTTATTTTTATATCATATACATTTTACTGAAACACCCTTCATTAATTCATTTAAAATTACATAAACACCTTTCATTAATCAAAACGACGTAGTTTTGAGGCTAGCTGGAGATAAACTTATCTCAAGCTGCTTGAGAAATATTTACCCCTATATATATATATATATATATATATATATATATATATATATATATGAGTTTTATAAGAGTTATGTTATAGGAAAAGTGATTATGTAATGTAATGTTATAGAGATTCGTTTTGCGTGCCTTAATTTTTTTGCTTCAAAAAGTGCGGGCCCTACAAAATGTTATGTGTGTAGAAGATTTTATTGTGTCACATTAAATGATAAATGCAAACCCCTATATATATATATATATATATATATATATATATATATATATATATATATATATATATATATATAAGGGAGGATTCTTTGACACCAGTGTCAAATTTGAAATTTGACACCTCATCTCAGAGCCGTTAGATAAAAAAAGATTAACGACTCTGATTTGTAAGCATGTGACATCATTAATCTTTTTTTATCTAACCATTCTCAGATAAGGTGTCAAACTGGTGTCAAAGAATCTACCCCTCTCTCTATATATATATATACACACCGGTGTAATTACACTCAATCTTGACCATTGATCCACTTATATCCAATGGATCACATTATTAAAAATTTAGAGCCTTTAGATATAAGTAATATCAACGGACAAGATTGAAAGTGTAATTTACACTGGAGTAAAATGATCCTAACCCTATATATATATATATATATATATATATATATATATATATATATATATATATATATATATATATTTGTCTGTGTCCTTCCACCTTGCGTGCATGTACATATATAGGATTAGATTGTTGTACGATTGCTCCCTCCACAGTCACTGGTCAGAATTAATTATTGTTCCTTTTAACACCTTAGCTAAAGTTTTTAGGCTAATAGCAGCAACTGGCGAGTAGAATAACAGAGCAACCCAAATGGCAGTTCCTTGAACAGATTGATTTAAGTTTTGAAAGACACACTTTTTGACTTGTTTTCCCTTCTGTTCCTTCCTTTTTATGTATCTTTTTTCATGAAAGTAACCCTTATTATGTTTGCTTCTGTGTGTTGTCATTTTCTACAGTACTCAATTTAATTTACAACTTGAGCCTACTTTAAATTTTATTCTAACAGCTGCACATGTATATTTTGTTCATCCAACTGTAAATCTTTTTTTTGTTGTATATGTTTATGGTTAGATAAATCTTTCATTTTACCAAGTATTTATAGCTTACATTTGGGCTTTTAAAAAAAAGATAAATCTTTCATTTTACCAAGTATTTATAGCTTACATTTGGGCTTTTTAAATCCTTGAGAGACCTAATAAATCTTATGCAATTGGGCTTGGCCAAAACATATCTAATTAAGAGGGTGGATTTTGTGTCACAGTCAATCAAACTATGTTAAAATATGTTTGATATCAATTTTTTTAAACTTTTATTCAGGTAGTCTTGTGTACATGATAAAAAGTTTATGGGATTTGCATTTGTCATTTAACTTGACCACAAAAAATTTCTAACACACAATATTTTGTGGAGTACACATATTTTGAAGCAAAAAAAAAATTTATAGCACGCAAAACGAATCTCTATAACATTACATAATCACTTTTTCTATAACAATTTTTATAAAAGCAAAAGTTTGTCCTAGAGTTTCAAATCTTAATACTTGATATTATTATAGGGGTTTACATTTATCATTTAACATGACACCACAAACTTTTCTACCAACATAACGTTTTATGGGGCCCACATTTTTTAAAAAAAATCATGACACGTAAAACAAATTTTTATAACATTACACGATCACTTTTTCCTATACCATAACTATGATAAAAGCTATTATTGTACTAGCAAGTGTTTTACTCTGTGACGTGCACATCTAGGACTAGGACTAGATACACATTATGCTCCCGCTTGGACGTGTATACCGAAATGACAGATATAACCTTAGTACTATTCAGAATCCAATGCAATGGAAAAAGGTGGAAAGTGTACTTTGGGGAAATTTCTATAATATTACTATCTTACCCATTTTTCTATACATCACTTCAATACAAATTAAACATTTATGCTGATTGATGACATGGAAAAGAAAAAAAATATATATTAAAAATAAATGTTTAATTTTCAATAACAGTACTACTGTACCAAAGATGAGCTCTTAGTTTGGCTTGAGAAGCAGCCCTTTTATCGGAACGAATTTGCTTTTACCTGTTTCTCCCTATACAGAATCTCTAAACGATATAAGGTGGTTTAGTATTGCAAATTCATTGGCTAGCTTTGTGCAAAAGATAATTTTGGTTGGATTAGTTATCCACTTTCACATTGTATGATGCTAAGAACCTCTTTAATTTTGCCCAATTGCACTAATTACTCAGACATTAGTATAGGAAACATGACAAATACGTGCTACTGTACAAAATGTACGAGCGTTTGTGATAACATGATATTAAGTTAACAGACCCTTGTAAGCCTTATGCTCTAATTGTTACAGGGACATCCCATCCATCGAAAATAACCGAAAAGGATTGTTCTGTTGGCATGTAAGTTCTATGTTTTCGACTTGACAAGGATGATCATTGTTTCATGTTTTTGGTACATTCTTTTTTATTTTTTTAACTTTTAGGACTCAGCAGGATTTCAAATGAGATACACTCATGTCCTATGAAGCACCGACACTTCAAAAATCCTGACGTGTCGTGTTTAACACACATTATAGAAATTCAAAAAAAGTTTAAAGGTTACATTCCGTTGAATTTTTAGTTCCAAATATTAAATTCATTAGATTACAATTACTGTTTTATTGAGTTTGATATAAATATTTTGTATATCTTATTTTTTTTTTTGCAAAATTTATAAATATTATAAGTTTAGATTCATTTTTAATTAAATTATTGAATATTAAAAATAATATACACCACATAAATTAAAAACTATTTAATATCAAAACGTGTCCTAACGTGTCGAAATCTAATATTTTTTAGAATTAACATGTCGGAGTGTCGTGTCGTATCGTGTCACGTGTCCCGTGTCAGTATCGGTGCTACATAGCTCATGTCCATGTCCATGTCCATGTCCATTTCCATGTTCTCATGTATATGGTTGAATTATAACCACGTCAAAATCTCCAACAGTTATTACGCCTGTAATGGTGCATGGACATTGTTTTCAAGCCAAACCTAACAATGCGTCACAGCTCACAACATGATGATTATGACTGTCAACTTAGGAAACCCAAAAAGAATAATTTTTTAAAGTGTCAAATAACTCAATGACAAAAGTATTGTTAGTAGAAACAGAGACCACAGATCAAATTATGCTTTTAGGAGTTTTAGAACCACATAATTTTTATTTATTTATTAAAGTTGTGTAAATTAGAAGAGGGCGAGTACAAAGTACCGGTAAAATTATTTGTTTGAGATTGCAAAATTATTTGTTCGAATCGAGGCAAGGATTGTCCTCATCCAGAGTTTAATGAAGTGATTGTATTTGAGGGATTGAGAATTTACCTCATCTGAGATTATTTGCTGTTTTAAAGTTCTTTAATATTTTTTGGAAGAATTTTATCCTTTTTTTAATCTCATTCGATGATGAGATTAATTGAGTAATTGATACATTAATAAAAAAATTAAAAAAAATGATTTTTTTTTGTCATTGTTGTAAGTAAAGTGATTGTAGAAATGATTTTACTATATATATATATATATATATATATATATATATATATATATATATATCAACAAAAGATTCATTTTTTTTATTTTTTTTTATTTATCTTATTTAAAAGGTCCTGAATTGTGCACGAGTTTATTGAGCTATTTAGAAATAAGTCTGTAATCCTATTTAAAGACTTTAATGCAAAAAAGGCTGTCAAATATATTTTCAAGCTAGGCTTTTAAAATTGTCATGCCAGGCTAAAAAATAAAAAGTCAATGTCAAGTAACAGGTCTTACTATAATTCAAGAACAAGTCAGGCCTATTTAAAGCATAGTTTGACCCATTTTCACTCCTAACTCTCACATAGTGTCACTTATACTACTATTGAACTCACCCAAACTTACATTCCTGCACTAGAGAGGCGCATGTTAAATCGGATTAGGTAGATTATTATTAATTTTTTTTTTTGATAACATTAGGTAGATTTTTTAAATCTGTGGAATTTACCACTTATGATAACTAACATTTATATTTTTCGATACTTTACTCTAACACATATTCTAGAGATTTTAAAAAGGGTTTAAAATTTGAATTACGTTGTATTTTTAGTTCCAACTATTAGATTTGTTGGATTACGATTATCATTTGGAACTAAAAAGTGCAACGTAATTCAAATTTAACACATGATATATATATATTACGATATTTTTAGTTGTTTGGTGTGACCATCGTATAATATAAGTTTATACAGCAACTTCCTTTATCAAATTGAATTAATTTTGCATTTGAAAATGTAATATCGAAAAAACACTTTTAACATGTTAAAACTAAAAAAAAAGACTTTATATATATAAAAAGTATAAGAGCATGTGAAACCACATCATAAAAATAAGACTTGGGGTTAGGGAAATAATAATAATAAGGGAAAAATATTTGTCATTTTAAATGATATAAAGTTATGTCATTTTAAGAGAGAGATAGACATCAACATCAACATCGATATCAACATCAACATCAACATCAACATCAACATCAACATCAACATCACCTTTATCCTAAATTAATTGGGGTCGGTGGTAGATGAACCCACATGAAAGATATAAATGGTTGAAAAAAATAATATAATAAAAAAAATAAAAAAATAATAATAATAATAACTAAATGTATATATATATATATATATATATATATATATATATATATATATATATATATATATATATATATATATAAGTAAAAAAGAAAGGGACAAGAAGAAGTGGGGGAAATGAAGGGGAAAAGGACAAAAAATGGACCATATGGAACATAAGAATAACAACGTGTGTAACCCTCCACTGTACTTTTATTTAAGAGAGAGATAGACAGAAAATAATATTTTCTTATTTAAAATTTAAATTAAATTAAAACCACCCACTTTCTCCTCTATTATTTTCATTCCTTGTGTCTATCTCTCCTAAAATGGCATAACTTATGTCATTTAAAATGACAAACATCAAACCCTAATAATAATAATAATAATAATAATGAAAACAAGATTTATGGTGGTGATTGGTTGAGACTTGAGATTAATGTTGAGGCAAATTTGAATTTTCAGAAAATCATTTAATCTTTGATTTTTGCTTCTTCTTTTTACAGAAACCAAAAATTATAACAAAAAGAAGAAGAAGAAGAGAATTTTAATATTTTTTTTGGTTTCTACTTTTTTCTAAAAATTGGTATCCAAACTGTTAGGTCCGAGATAGACCGTATTGCTATACCGAATGGTATGCGCTCAGAGATAGTGTATATCAACTGTATATTAGGCTTAACGCCGAGGTTCCAATCACTGTGCACAAGCAATGGACTTTACACCCAAGAGGTCCCAATCACTGCGCATAAGCAATAGGCTTTACAACCAAGGAGTGGTGTGTGCTTTATGTGAGTGAGATAAGCTACGTAATCGAGAAGTGAGTATCTGGGATGTTTGAGCTCTCATTGATAGGATTACCTGGTTAGTTTCCAGCCCTCTGAGCTCCCTCATCTTAGTCGGATCCACCCTCCTTCTGTTGAGATCCGATCCGCCTCAATAGCACTAAATCAGTGATTGTTCCAAGCTGTTAAGATACTCCAGAATCTCCTAGTGAGATCTTCTAGGGCGGCAATATGATACTATTATTTCATACCCATAACACAAACACTTATTTAGAGGTAAGCACATTTATCTTATAATGTATTTCAGGGTTGGCGAGAGCGACCCATATTTGGGAAATTAATAGTCTGCAAAAGAAAAACTGAGAAAGGGAAGGGCCGAAAACTTTGTTCCAAAAATGGAAAAAGTGCTCCACTGTTATCATTCCGTGATCCCGAACTTACTGTTAAAAGATTGAAGAAATAAGTACTAATCATTATGGGCTTATTTTGTATTTAGGTAGAGTTCTTTGTAATTTTTCCCGATATGATTATTGAAGTTAGAGAAGGAGAAGGGATATGGCGAAAAGAAGATATAATTGACAATATTTTATAAGTTCATCATCAGCAAACATGTACATGAAAAAAAAATCATTTGCCAAAATAAAAAAACAATTTCCGACCTGCCGGATTCGAACCAGCGACCTAAGGATAGCTTTCAGATTTTAAACCCACTACAGTCCTCCGCTCTACCAACTGAGCTAAGGTCGGTTACATTCATAAATTCGATACATTTGCAAAATGTTCTTCTGCAACAAAGTCATTTCAAGCGAGAAAAGTGCACAAAAGCACCAGGAGTATCACTTTTAGGTGGTGTTTGGTTGAGATGGTTTTTGGAGGATATCTATCTTTCTCAAGTATGGCTTTTAGAAACACCATGTTTGTTTCAACATATTTCTCCAAAAACCCATCTATCCAGGAAGTATGGATTTATGAGAAACATAGATATCCGCACTGTTCAAAAACCCAATTTGAAGGTGGGATTTTCGGAAAACCGGTTATCTCACCTTTAATACACTGCTCATTTCATAAAGCTACATAATTTTCCCAGTAAAGTTTTCCCCCCACCAAACAACTTTTTTTTTTACATTTTTCTACCTATTTCACTTTATCCATCTTTCCAATCATTTCTCTATCTATTACATTTCCCTATTATTCTAAAAAAATTTCTCATACCAAACGCCCCCTTAGACAAGATTTTTGTGTCAATCGCATCTCAAATGTCCACACGAAAGGACTTGAATTTTTATTTTTTTTATTAGACAGAAAGGATTTAAATATATCTATTAATACACACCACATATTTTGCTCTCATGATACCACAACTGAAGTAATACTCTAATATATGTTTTGGCAAATGCCACCTCAAGTTTCTGGAAAAGTTCTGCCTAGATGATCTATCGCTCTAGATTTTTTCTTAATAATTTAAATTTATAACCTCATATAAACTATCCACATTTCTTACCACCAATCGAATCTTAAATCCTAATAACTTTCTAATTGTATTTTTGTTCTGCCTGTTGGCAGATGTGTCCAACGTAGGTTGGATGATTGATCTTGGATACAAGTGTTTCTCTCTAGATGCCTATAGATTAGGTATCTGGGAGGAACGTGGATCACTGACACTGACCTAGGCGTATGCCTTCAAGGTGTGTGTGTGATCTATAGTGTTTAGGATTAGAAAATGTGTACCTTACTGCTCTGCTTTACCTGCATTATATAGCCCGGCTCTAGGGTTTGGTGGCTGGCCGAGATGCAGTGTGGACTTCGGGCCGAGGTGCAGAGTGGGCCTAGGTCTAGCCCATAACAGTTGCCCCCCAGCTCGGTAGGCTGAGTTATCTGGATGCCGAGTTGCGTTGATCATCTGACCTGGGACATCTCGGTTGCATAGCCGATATGAATTCACATGCCAGTCTTTCATCTTGCGGTCATCCTCCACGTGTTTCAAGCCATCATGATGCGTATCGTTTGATTATCTTTGCGCCGTCTTGGCATTTAATGCGACTGCGACTGTACAGATATCAATCGTTTTGTCTTGTCAGGTGCTTTTTGCTTTTGCATTTACGCTTTTGCCCCTGGCTTTTCGTTTTCGCGGGTCATATCTCTTGAACTTCTCCCCTCTTCCTATTTTACTGGCACTTCCCCCCTTTTCACCTTTCTGCTTCTTTCGTTTACTTCATTTGCGATTCGTGACATTTGTGTTTCGAGGTTTTCTGGAAGCATCAATCTTCTCCGTTCGGTATTTTTGTGTTACTTGCTCCGTAGGTATGAGTTTCTTGACCTTTTTTATCTCCTTGCCTTCCATTACTGCTTGTTGCTTGCATTCCTACGTTTATTGCTTTCATTACCGCATTTAGTCTGCATTCGCATTCGTCCTCTTTACATTCGGTTTTCTTACTGTCGCTGGTTACGTTTGTTGCTCTTGTCTGGAAAAGTTTCCAATATGGATAAGGGAATTCCTTATGAGTATAGGAGGGCCACTTGTCCTCGTGTCTTCGGCCGGAGTGACGAAATCTTGGCAGAGGAGGAAGCTAGAGCTACCGAGGAGGAGATGATTCGAGGCCAAGGTGCCTCTTCTAGCCGTGGACGTCGGCTGCCGGCTTCTAGGCCCGAGCGTCGTCGTCGTGTTTCTAGCCCTGGACGCTGTCCACCAGTGGGGTCTCGTCCCAGTGGTCGAGGGCGGTCTCGATCCTCGAGGCGAGGTCGGTCCTTGTTTTCTAACCGTGCCGCGGGCTGTACGCCCGCAAGCACCAACCTTTCCTTAGATGATAGACCTAGGTCTTCTCCCTTTCTCATCATTGGTCCCCGAGATCAAGTTTCCTTGAATCCGTCCTCTGTTCAGCCCTTACCATCGACCTCCCTCTCCCAGAATCCAAATCCATGCTTCAATTGCGTTCATCTCAGCGCGCAATTTATTGGGAATGGTAATGACTTTATGGCGAACCTAGTTTTAGGCAGTTGCTCTCACCATGCCGGACTTAGAACTTCAGTTCCCATGACCTCTTCAGATAGTTCTTCGAGCTCTTCACGCTGTAGTTTATTTAACTCAGGTGCGTGTGCTTTGCTTTTTTTGTTGTTTTTAATCCACCCATTTTGCTGTTCTAGGTTCTTATGGAGTCCCCTTCTGCAGAACTCAACGTGGAGACTACCTCATCTAATCACGAGCTGGAAGCCGAGGTTGCAGTAGTGGAAGAAGGTTCTGCCCCGGTGGACGCCAGTCTGCGTCGGCAATTTCCCTGGGTGACCCAGGAAGTCGTTAGTTTTAGGTCCTCCCTGACCACAGAGGAAATATCCGGGTTACCCATTGGTAACCCGATAGGTTTTAACACCTTCTGCCCAGCGGAGGATGAGCCAGTGTGCTCAGGTCGGAACCCGCAAGAGCCTCCCTTTTTCTTCTTTTATCGAGATTTGATCACCAAGATCGGTATTCGCTTTCCTTTTTCCCCCTTTATAATATGTCTTCTAAACCATTTTCTTCTAGCTCCCACTCAAATTCACCCTAACGGATGGGCATATATTGTTGCCTTGAGCAACTCTGCGTATCCCTGTCCGTTAACTGTTCCGTTGCCCTGTTTATGTATTTTTTTAACATTTATACCCCACGCTCCGGTTCTGAACCTCCCAAGTTGAAGGGTTGGGCCAGCATCCGGGGTCGTATTAGTAAGCCGTCTAGGAGGTTGTTTTCTGTATATAGTGACTCCTTCAAAAACTTCAAAGGCGCGTACTTCAAGGTCGTGGCCGAGGCCGGCGAGAAGCCGTGGTTTGTTGGGAAAAAAGATGAGGGGAAATTCCCATTATATTGGTCCCATCAACATTACCTTCGTAAGTCGGCTGATTATAGGCTGCCCTTGTCTGCCGAGGAGAAGCTCAGTGTCAAGACCTTGCTAACCCATATCCACACCCAGGGTCATATGAGTGCTGCGTCCTTGGTTGCTAAGTCCTATGTTGCAAACGATCAGCCCAGTATGCTTTTCAACATTGTTTTCTTTTTTCCTTTTTCATTTACCTGTCGTTTTTATCTTGTTTTGGAGACTGATATGTCCTTGATTATGCTGATAACCTTGCTTCTTTTATTTTCCAGGTTTAACCATGAACCCCAGCTCGGATGACGTGCCTGATTATTGTCGGGTTTTACGGGGCAAAGGTGTAGCCCGTCCCCCCCTCAAAGAAAACGAAGGTTGCTGCTCCTTCCCCGGGTGCGGGTTCATCCAACCCCGAGCCCCACCATGGCACCTCCATCTTGGATCTGACCAATGATGGCGAGAACTGGTTGGATGGGGAACCAGAGGAAGAGCCCTGTTACTACTGGCGGCACCACCCGGGCTGTGGTATCCGTTGCAAGGGTAGCGCCCCACCCTCCCCTTGCCTGCCGGCTTAAGGAGGGGTTCATTATGGGAGATGGGGGTCACTGCCGAGCTGCGTGGCGTGCGCGCGCGCTCCTCCCTCCTTCTACGGCTCTCCTGCTCCTTCGAAGGCCGAAGCGGACGAGCTGCAGAAAGCCGAGCAATATCTTTTCAAGGCGGCTTCCCTGATGAAACCGTACTCCCTCCTGCTCGAGAAGCACTCCGAAATTCTATCCGAGAAGGATAATATGCAGAGTCAACTAGCCGAGCTAAGGCAGGAAAATCAAGTTTTGAAGTCTGATGTGGCCAAGCTCAGTCTGTCAGTGAAAAGTTCCCAAGCCGACCTGAATGCTATCTCGGATTGCTGCGGTGTGGAAAGTGGCAAGGATGCCATACTGAGGTTTGTGAAAGCCAAGCTATCCATGCTGTCAAAGGCGGAGGCTGCGCATGAGGAGATGGCCTCTCAACTTAAACAGCTAAGGGCGCAGCAGGAAGAGTTGCAGGCTGATTATGACCAAAGCCAGACTGTTCTTGAAAATGCTGTTGGTTCCGCTTTCAACAATGCGGTGAACCAGGTGAAATTTTTTAACCCTGAAGCGTCTTTAACCTGGATCAGCTGGATTGCTTATGGCTATATCAGCGGCGGAGAACTTTCCACTCGGCAGCCGAGGAGCCAACTGCAGCGGATGGGGAAGGTTTTGTCCCCCGTCTTGGAGGATGAAGGTCTGCAGGCGGATGCCGGCTCTCAGCCAAATTTGAGGGGGAATACCCGTAATTTGTAATATGCCGTTAA